>APFE030501402.1:28494-52340 GCA_000404065.3 Pinus taeda | reverse complement strand
CAGTCAGAAAGGATGTAATTCACATTAACCATCATAAGACAAATGAGAATGGAACCATAACAGTAGTCATCTATCTTTTATTAATCAAATACAGAGAAAGGTACAACCAATGTTCTGATGCTGAGTCCTTCTCTGGAGGGTCCGGCCAGCAAGTCTCACAAGCATTCACCCTTGAAGGGAGATCTCCCAAGACAAACAACTCTCTCTCTCACACAAGGCAACAAACTTGATAACCTTCCTTAAGCTCTCTAGCAATCCACACTCAACACACCAAATGCCTATTAAGAGCAGCACTAATGCACTATGAATTCCTCTATGTCAAAGTCTATATGTTCCAAACTAGCTGCTCATGGCAATGGTGGAGGCTTATATAGGAGAAGGAGTCTCCATGAATAGTGAAAGGATGAGCTTATCTCCAAGAAAGGTGGCTCATAAGGCGAACAGACATGCCATAGAAGGGAGGGTGAACTTTACAAAGCCAACAACCAGGTCTGGAGTCATCTGGAAGGCTAGCTGTTAGAACAAACTCGCCCAAACAGGATCAGCGCGGGTGCATAACTGGGCTGGCGCGCTGGCATCGCATCTCAATTACAGAAGAGGTCTGGTCAGCGCGATTTCATACAAGCGGAGGGTGCGCTGGCTATGAAATCCGACCAGCGCGGAAAACCCGTGTGCTTCCGTGCTGGCAGCGCATCAGTCGCACTAGAGGCCGCCAGTCAGCGCGGTTATTTCAATAATAGTCGCGATGATCCAATAAACTTAGGCAAAGAGGGTTTTTGGCCATTCCAGAGAGCATGAGCATGATGGATTTGGTTTTATGACACAGTAGGGAGACTGACAAGTGAGACAGTGACAAATTACTGTGTAACATGGATGTATTGGTGAAGAATGATAATAAAGATAAGTTTCCTCCGAATTCTGTGTTAATTCAATTGCGACTCTGTTCTTTTATGGTAAATGAAATGGTTTGATCTGTGCAGATACGCTTATTAAGTACTTGTGAATTGGGTTTAATTTTAATGTGCGAACTGAACAGAAGTAATAAATGTTTGCTTAAAGACCTCTCTAAATAGATTGAGTAGTAACATTTAATAAGATCTCCAATTAGTGCGATAAGGTTATCTGGATCCGCACGAATCTAGCATAGTGCGAGGCTGCAGGACGGTGCGCAAACCTCTCAAACCACATCTAGACATCCCAAGGCTGCGAAAACCTAGTTCTGGCACCCTCCCCTGCTACCTCGGGTGAGACCTCAATCCGCACTTCGCGGGCTTGTGCCGAAAGGGTCGGTAGCTGCAAGATTTGCTTGGCTAAATAATTCTTCCCAACCTGGGTCAGGCCCATATAATCCAACTGCAGTCAAAGTTGGGTTTACTTTTTGATGATTGGGCAGGATTAATGAAGGCACAATTTGGACTTTTTCTGGCAGATGGAATCCGGCCAACTCCGGCCAGATTCCAGGCGAAATTGTTGCCTGGTTAAAACGACTCCTTCGGGCAAAATTTGAATTTTCAAAAAAGTGTAGTTTGTTTTATTTAAAAAAAAATATAAAAAAAAAGGGTGGTGGGCCACCAACCCCGCCATCCAAATCCTATTTTCACATATATATTAGTGGAGGGGTGGTCCACAACCCCCGACCCCTCCCAAGAAACCACCACTAACCAGCGTGGAGTTTGGGTGGGCTGGCCCTTGGGGCACGGACCCAACCCATTTAAACACAAACAACATTACATTAAACGTGGGCCGGCCCTTGGGTCGTGGACACAACACCTAACCACGAATACAATTCAAACAACATGCCTTAATGAGAATATGACATGGTGGTAAGTGCAGTGGGTGGGTCGCCCAAGGCGGGCCCAACCCGATCCATTCTTTTAAAATAACATCATGTGTGTAAAAAAATGAAGGTGGGTTTTGACTGCCGACCTCCTCCATAATAACTGGATCTTTAAACCAGCTCAGCACAACTGGTTTCTTGAGAAATCCACCACCACATTTTTTATTTAAATGCAGTTCATTAGTGTGCCTAGGGAGAGGAGGGACTGCATGCAGTTTGAGGCAGATTTTTGCGGGAGGGTCAAATTTTCACTTTGTCAGATTTTGACAAATTTTATATGGTTTCAGAATTTCTCGATGCCATGAATGTAATGGCACTATCCATTTCTCCATCAGAGTTCTGCATTTTTCGGTCATTTTTCAGTATGGAGGTATAAAACTCCTTTCTTGTAATTGATGTTTGTACTCTTCTTTATCATGCCACTTAATGCATGAAGGCCTCCGCATTAATCAAGTAGGGCCTGGAGACGTAGTCCAAGTTGGACGAACTTTCTTATCAAGTCTTGTTTTATTCTTTCATGCTTTATCTGTTTCTCCTCTTCTCTCATGTGCACATTAAATTTCTATGTTAAGCTACAATTTATGCATGTAATTCTTTAACACATCTATAAGAAAAATATTTTGGATCAATATTGCTAGCACTTCAAAGGATGTATGTGATTGAATCAATAGAATAATTTAATAGTCTGATTTTGCATTATTTTATATTTAATAAATTTTGTGTTTATATATTTTAATTAGGTTATTGTAATGAAAAGCAAGAAAATAAATCACCAACAATTTAGTGGATGTATATGATTGAATCAAATGTTTAATTAACAAAATAATTAAACAAAATTTAATGTGTAATTTGTAATTTACTTCTGTATCTTTCTATCAAATGCTTTTTTCCATCCATCATATTGATCACGAGACAATCATAGAACTCAAATTATTACATTGAGTTCAGATATTGGAACTATTGATTAGCTAGAATTTGGCATAGCATTGAATGAGTAAGAGGGCATTTGTTCATGAGCATTGCATGGCAAGGTCTTATGATCTTATGGATCTATGAACTCATGGTATCATGATGATTGCATTGAGTTAACTAACAAGATCTTTAGAGTTGACTGGATTGATGATGATAGATTGTTTTGGCAAAGAGTTTGACTTGATATTGGACAGTGTATCACTTGGTTGATGAGCAAAGTGTTTGAGTTGGTTAGTGTTTATGAGATTTGGCTTAGTATATCAGTGATTTGGTTGCATAAGGGTGACTAGTATCTTGGAATTCAGTGAGCATATCTATTTGATAAATGTTTTGTTTTAGAAAGGTTATTGATATTCAGTGTTTCAGCACATTGTTCGTTATGGGTCCAGTTTGAAAATTGGATGAAACGTGGCTTGCAGGTTTTAATGTGTGTTTGAGTCAGGTGGATCCATTGTGAAATATTTTGAAATGTGGTCCTTAGAGGTTTTGATGGTTGGAGCCTTCAGTGAGGGAGCTTCCTTCTGGTAGGAGCCAGTAAACTTGACCAAGGAGTAGTAGCTTCTTTCCAGTCAGTGCGGAGAATTTGTTGAGGTTGTAGCCTCTTGTAGGTAGGATCCTATGTACTGATAAGAGTATACACTAGTGCAATATGTAAAATATTTTTTGATAATAAGAAAGGGAACAAATATGGCAACAATGGCGGTTTTCTCCCAAATTGGGTTTCCACCTAAAATTCTTGGTGTCCCTATGCATTGATGTGTTGATTATGTGTTATGGTTTATCCATTCTTATATTGAATACTGCTCATGGTTACTGCATAATGTATAAGTAGTGAAATAATGATTGATTAAATTGATGAAAATAAGAAATTTTCATATATGTTATTTCTGCTCATTAAAAGTGTGTACACACATGAGTTTCTTAAAGAGAAGTCACGTATAAAAATTTCAATGTGTAATTGAGGATTAATTGAAATGAAATACTAATTCACCCCCCTCTTAGTATTTCTAACAATTGATATCATAGCAAGTCTCTCTAGTAAAGCTTAATCATTTGAAAGTAGATTGAGGACCCTAGGAAGGAAGCACAAGAAGAAGGAAACTCAAAGGAAGAAGTTAGTTCAAGAAAATTGTGATAGTGATAGCAATGTATCACATATTATAGCAGTATGTACAACCATCGATAAAGGAAAATCAGTAGTAGAATAAGGCAAGTCAGAAACTATGGATAATAAAGGTATGCTCATACTTAATGATGAAAATTATTATGACTGGAAAGAAGATATGAATTCTAGGATAATATCTCTCAGATTTAATGTTTAGCCTGTAGTCTATAATGGTTATATTAAAACTCCACCATCAAGTCAAGAATTGAAAAATAATGGTAAGGATTTAAATGAAATATTTTGTAATATACTTGATTCAGAATTAGAGAAAATTATGCACTATGAATCTATAAAGGGGGCATGGGATAATTTGCAGGCCATCCATGAAGGAGAAGGAAAAATAGTAAAGAAGATATTTTGTTCATTAGGTAAACTGCCAGGTAATATTGTTTCTGAAAAAATAAATGAATCTAAAGAAGATTGTATTCTATCAGAAGATGAATGTGACCATGAAACAATCCTTGCTATATCTAGTGGAGTTATTGGTTCAGAAGAAGAGAGGTTAGAGGAAGTGTTTAATATTAGAAGAAAACTTTTGTATTCTTTGAAAAGGAATGACAACCTTGAGATTAAGTTACAGGAATATGAAAACAAGAACCATGATACATTTTTCACCACTGCAACATTAACTAAACAAATCAATGAGAAGAAACAATATTGTGAAGGACTTGAAACTGAGACCATATCACTGAAATTCGATATTGAAAAATAAAACAAACGAAATGAGGAGTTACTTCAAGTATCTGAAGAATAAGAAAATGGGCTTAAAGAAGAAATCCTTGAGTTAAGAAGAAAGTTGGAAGAGACAAAAAGAGATGAGGTTGAGATAAGCATATTAAAAGGTAAATTAGTAGAAAAGGATAAACATTTGAATTTTCACGATAGTACCAAGATATTGGACAATATTCTTAACAATCAAAGGTCTCCCTTCATCAAATCGGGCTAAGTTTTCATGAAACTATGAAGGGAGAATCCAACTGAAAAGTTTGTGTAGGAAATTTTGAGTATAACAAAGAAAATTAAGAAAATGACGGTCACTAAACCAATAACCAAGAAAAGTGAACTTTCAAAGGAAATAATTTTCTCCCAATAATATAAATAACAATCCACTCTCCTTTAGTCAATGATATTGAATGGTTTATCTATCGTAACTTTGGACACATTACAGCCGATTGCAGAAGCATATTGTTTATACCTCAAGCGAATAGTCTCTCCATAAGAAGACCATCATTTCCTAAGTACTCAACTTTCTTTAATGCATATTGTTTTACATGAAATTTATTTGGTCATAAAGCTATTGATTGCAAAAATATGAAGCAAAAATATTACGATTCTCATGCCCCCTTCTCTGGTCACATAAGGTGTTATACATGTAGAAAAAGAATGCAGGAGCAACTCAATGAACTCATAGAAACATTCAGACAATTGGATTCCATCCAAAGAAAGCAACCATAAAAGAATACTATTATAAAAAAACATAAAAAATATGGATCGACCCACACTCCTCATATTAAGAAAAAGGAAGAAGAGAAAGTGAAGTGTGGCCTTGCTCTATGCACATTTGAAGAAGAAGACCAATGGTATATAGATGACAGATGGTCTCATCACATGTCCAAAAATAAGAGAAATTTTATCTCTCTAAAGAAAAGCAAGAGTGGTAAAATTATTCTTGGAAATAATACACTAGAAAAAGTTTTAGGAAAGGGTAGTGTCGATCTTGATGTTAAGAATAAAGAAGCAACTAATGTATTTTTGGTTGAAGGGCTATAGTAGAAGACTCTAAGTGTAGGCCAAATAGTTTATAAAGGAAATGTGATTGTATTTACATCAAATGGGTGCAAAATTATAGAAGTAGACACTAGAAAAGTTATAATAAAAGGATTTAGAAATGCAGAAAATATGTATGCTCTAAAGAAAATCTAGGCAGAAATAGGAAGTCAAGCTCCTCCTCTTCAGATTCAAAGTAGGGTAAGATAGTAATCACGTCAATCTATTACACATAATGCATATCTCTAAAAATATTTGTAGAATTACATGTGGATAAAATGAAAACTAGGTCCACAGGATTAGTGGTGCATGATCTCCGGGAGAGCTATGCATATGTGTTATTTAAGTAGTTCACAATTTATGATGATTTCAAATGATTATTATTTTGGTGATGATTTTTTTTACTAATGTTGTATCAGGTAGAGTAATTTTGTTTAAGAAAATATATGACATGTTTAGGGGGAGCTATAGTTGATTTCGTGCCATTAAAAGTCAACATTTCATATTTTACACATGCTTCTTATAAATGACAATTGTGTATGTACGCAGTTCTTAACTTATACGATCACATATTATTCTTTCTGGTGAAAAAGGAGTGCAATAGATTCTGATATGAGATATGTACTTCATTGATGTTTTCAGAATTTCATGAAAAGAACATGTAAAAACCATATGTGAAAATCCTTAAAGAAAATGAAACATAAAGGATACCCTAAAGACAATGCACACAGAAGTTTGATAATGGATTTTGTCCAATGGGGACTACATCTTTGGGCCCTACCTCAATAGTGGGGATGCCTCTTCATTCATATCAACAAAAATAAGGAGGAGTACATGGAAAAATGCATCATTATACTTCCAATCCTAGGAGTGAGTTGAAAATGGACCACTCAGATCTAGAAACATATTGCATGAGTGAAATCCTCTCAAAATTCTGAGTAATTTAAATTTAAACTTGAATATATTCTGTCACTTGCATATTTGACCCCTTAGATAATCTTTTAGATTCCACAACATATTCCCCTATTGGAATATTTTTGAAATATACCATAAAATATTCATCTGGAATATTTTGTCTTGAAAGGAAGGTCCACAATAGGGTTGTGCCTCTTATTTGATGTTGCGCATATCGAAGTTCCTTCGATCACATGGTCCCATTGGTCTCTCCCTCCGCCAAATGCATTAAGAACGGTTTAAATAATATGTTGGCTGCAGAGTTACCAAGGCATATGCCTTGGCATATTGGTAAGTGGTTGTGGCTTGTTGTTGGAAACTTAGGGTTAAACCCCATGCTCGGCCCACTCCATTGGTTTTATGTAGTATTTTTTACAACAATTCTATTGTTTCATACCATATGGTTTATAACCATATGTTATATGGTATATATATGTTACACCATTTCATAACCATTCAATGCATTGACCATCCCATTTGAAAATTAACCCGTCATCTATCTATGGGTTGGCCTAACCCTTGTGGGTTGTAAATGGGTGCCAAATGCTGCCCACCCATTGTCCCACATGTGCAACTAGTCTCCCATGTCCTGCCGACAGATATGCCTAGTCATCTCCAAATAATTGACATGTGGCATTCCCTCATTAGCCTAGGAAATTTTGTACCTGCTAACAAGACTAACACCATGGGGGCCTCACTGAGGGAACAATATCGTACCACATGGGTTCATATTGGGGGATATATATTGAAGAAAAAATGACATAATATATTGGGGGATGTATAGGGGGTAAAGGGTTTTTATATTGGCAAATATAAAAAATGGAGCTTAAAGTTAATGAAAAGAATATAAAGGGGTATGAAAAACGTTAATGAAAAAATGGATACCTACAATATTTATTGAAAGTAAGGGTTTTTTAAACTGGGAAGTTGTATTGGGTTCATATTGGTAGGGGGTTAAATAATGTGATTTTTAGAGGGATTTCCAATATGTAGTCAAATTAAGGGTATTGTTTAATATGCCATGAACACACATGATATGTCAAAGGTTCACTGAGTGAATCCCCCGTGTCTAACACATGGCAACCTATGGGAGTGCCATGTGGCACCTTGTCAATGGCCTACAATTTTTTTAGCCTTTTGACTTAAACTTCAAATGTGCATAAATTTTACATACAATGTGAGATTCAGGTGTTGTTCACGTCGTTGGAAATATCCTACCGAGCTCTACATTTTGATGTTGGTTTCACTATGATATGAGGACCTTGAAATTTTGGCCTCTTAGGATCCTCTTGGATCATTTCTCCCCATTGATAATATTTTCAGATCAAAAGCCTCATCAATCAACAAGCAGGTGATGAAATTTCTCCCTCACCTTTTCATTCGCCCTGCTATTAGAATGCATGCCTTTGAAACCCACTCGAAGGTACTCCACATCTCCCTGTCGTGAAGTCTTGGTCCTTTTCTCTAGGATGATGTCTTTAGGTAACTTATCCAAGAACTCTGTTGCAAAATCATCCATGGATGGAACTTGACCACTCTCTTTAAGATCCATGATCATGGGGGGTTCATAGAGTTTTAAGTTTTCAACATTAACCACAAAATACGTCTACATATATGAAAGAATATCAAGGTAATAAGGATTATTTCCATTCTTCTCCATGAGGGTGAAAGGACCATATCTGATTGGTCTCAATTTCTTTCCTTCTCCCTTTATCTTGTCCTTGCTAATATGGATCCATACTCTATCTCCAACCTGGAACTGATGATCAACTCAGCCTTCATCATGCCGAGCTTTGTGTCAAGCCTAACTCTTCTCCAGGTGTTCCTACATTTCTTGACGGGATTTGGATCTGTTGAATGAACTTGTGTGTGTTTTATTCATCACTTCATTCACTAGAATCCTCATCCTTCGCAAATAGAAAATATAAGGGATGTTTTGACAGGTATCCAAATCATGTCTCAAACAATGAGCTTTGAGTTGATGAGTGCATGGCCCTGTTGTATGCACACTTCACATAATTAATCTACTCATCCCACAACTTGGGATATTTGCTGTAATAACCTCGAAGCAAGTGAACTACCATTCTATTGATAGCCTCTGTCCGCTTGTCAGTTTGTCAATGGAATTCCATGCTCCTCTTTAGCATGATGTCCATCATCTTCCACAAGCTTGTCCAATAATCTCCAAGGAATCAAGAATCTCAATCAGAGACAATGGATGTGGGAAACTTCAAATGGACCCATATATGTTGAAAGAAGCTTTGAGAAGTCGACCCAATAGTAATCTGCTTCTTACATGGAATTAAGATACACAAATGCACATCTTAATAAACCTATCCACCACAACATACAATTAGTCATGACCCTTTCTTGAAAAAGGAAACCTTCCTACAAAGTCCACGGAGACAGTTCCCCAAGGATGAGAAGGAACAGGGAGTGGTGTGTACAACTCCAATTTTCTAATAGTGGGCTTACAAAAAGAGCATATAAAAAACCCCTTTACATATTTATTTACAATATCCTTCATACAAGGCCAATAGAAAAACCTATGCAAGTGAGACATAGTGTTTACTACACCAAAATGTCTAGACACAAGAGAAGTGTGAGATTCACATATTACATGGACTCTTTCATTTGTAGGAAAACATTGCTTGCCAAAGGTGGTAAAGTAGTTTTCACTGCAAATGTTAGTTATCTAACTATGTTCAATGGTTTTGATTCTCATAAACGTTTTTTAAATCCTCATCAACAACATATTGCTCAACATAAATTTCATGAGATAAAGAAGCATTTTTCAAAATAATTGATGCAAAAACAAGAGGTCTAGAGAGCATATCTAGTAATTTGTTCATTCTACCCTTTTTGTACTTTATTGCCAAGTGAAACTATTGGAGGAATTCCATTCATCTGAAATGAAAAGACTGCTGCAACTTGGTTTGTGATTGGACGTACTGTAAAGTATGGTGTTTTATATGAATTATAGTCTCCTGCCCAATCAAGTAAGGTTTCCATTTCTTGACGCTTTGTACCAAAGGATACAACTCCTTGTCATAAGTGGGATAGTTCACAACAACTTGATAAAAGGTCTCTGAATGGTAACAAACGTGTATCTACTACTACATAAACACTGCAACCATGGCTTAACCACTGGAACTTGTCACAATATCAAATGGTTGCTGAAGATCAGGAAAGGCTAGTACTGGTGTAGTAGTAATATTTTCCATTACGGTGTCAAAAGCCTTTTGCTTCTTTCGTCTCCACTAAAAAGTACGTTTCACACTAGTTAAGGAAAGCAAGGGAGATTCTGTGATGGATAATTTGACTATGAACCTCCTTCAATATTGTATTTCACCCAAAAATTTTCTTACCTATGTTACATTGGTAGGATTAGGCCATTTAACAATTACATCAAACTTTTAAGGATTAATTATCAATTGTCCTCCTCCAACAATATGACCTAAATAAACCAAAGAAATTTTTCCAAATTCAAATTTGGACATTTTTAGTATAATTTCTCCTTTTGTAAAATATAAAATATATAGTTTTATATTTTAGCTATAACTATAAATTTTCATTGTTTGTATAAATTAGGTTTAAGTAGGCTATAAATTTCCATCGTTGTTCTTATAAATTAGGTTACATTAATGTAATGAAGTATTTCCTTAGTCTTTTGATTTCTTCATCTATTTTTAGATCTTGCAATTCCATCTCTCTATTTTCCACTCATAGACAATGTTTTCATCTTTCCATTAAGTATAGGTGTAGATTGGGTAATTGTGTACAAATGTTGTGTGGATTGGGTAATTGTAGACAAATATTGAGAAATGACAGTATGACATAACCTATTATAAACCAAAACTTTTGCTTGAATAGAATTGTACGAGCATGCATCTCACTAGAGAATCTACAAGAGTCAATGCTTTTGTTCCAACACATTTCTAATTTTTTCTGGGGGGTTCATATCTACATGAATATTCTATAATGACATTCATGTTGCTTCATTGGATAAGAGACGAGTGTTTATCTTGAAAAGTTTGATAGTTATGCAATATAAAGAGATGCTTGCTTATTATTATTGTTTTGGTTACTATTATAGTTTGTAAGATTATATAGCATTTTTATTTAATTCTTTGGATATTTTTATCTTCTAGCTATAGCTAGAAATTTCCATTGCTACTTAAATTAGGTTAATGTAGTGAAGTATGCCTTTCATTTTTCACTTTTCTTCATCAATTCTTAGATAGTGCAATCTAATCTATGAATGCTTTGCTAGTCTTACACAAAGTTTCCATATTTCCATAAATGTTTGGGTATTGGCTAATTGTATACAAATGTTGAGGATTGTGTTTTGGTTATTTATTTAATGTAGAATTTTGTGGCTGCTTGTTTGCTTGATGTGTTTGTTATAGTAAGTTTTCTGCTTTTTGTGACTGCTAGTTTGCTTGATGTGTTTGTTATAGTAAGTTTTCTGCTTTAATGTTTAATTAGCATAATTATATTAAAAAGGATCATAAATAGGTTATGTTTCATTGGTATTATTTTTATTTTTAATTGATGGTATTAATTTATATTACGAATTACTTTTATTTTTTAAGTATGTGTCTATGGTAATTGAGGTCCATGTGTATGGAAGGATTATTAAATTTTTTGAATAAAAATAGAAATTGTTTTGTTTTTTAATGCGTAAAAAACATACTTATGCGTTATGGATTTTTAAATTCAATTCTTATTTTTAATACATATGTTTGGATGGAAGAAGACTATGGCATTATTATGCAAGAATTTTGTATGGATATCTTAATCTCTTAGGTAATCTAATTAAATTTATGTCATACATCCTTGAAAGCATAAATAGTGCATTATTGTTAGGTGAGAAAGTAAAAATCTTGGATTTTAGAATTCAGCTGCAAAATCCAATCTCAATTCTAGTTCTAGTACATATTTTTGGTTGGAAGAAGGGTGAGCATTTTCATGCCCAAAGTTTTGTGCTAGTCCTTTAAGTAATCCAGTTAATTTCATGTCAGAACAAGATAGTCCACTAATGCATGTCCATGAATCTACTTGGCAACTTGTGTCAAGGCCCATGAAGGATATGTTAGGTAATTTGCAAACATGAAAATTTTATATTTTATTTTTTTAGAGAGAATGAGGTTGGGAATAGTTACCACATTTTTTTTCCCACAAAAGAATGTAGGAGTTTAAGTCCTATATAAGCCCCATGTTGGCCCTAAAACCCCTTATTAAACACTATATATTGAGTTATTACATTTCTACTATTATATTGGTAGGTTTGTATCCTTTCTATCCTATATGTATACTAAGGAGACCTAGTCTTAGTTTTGCATTATACATTGTATTAATTGTAAAAGGAGGTTTCCCCTTTGAAGTGAATTGTAATTATTGGCTTCTTACCATTTTAAGGCAGAAAATCATAACATTGGCATCAACACATACAAAAATATGGTTTTGTTGCTATAAATAGGTCATCTTTGAATTTTCTTATCACTCTTTCCTATGATGTTTTATATGGTGAAATTATCACGATATTGAGGAGTGATCTCAAGGCACATTTAGTTAAAATTTAAGATTTTGGTTTGCTATATTTTCTTAGATATAGGCGATGGAAGTTAGGGTTGTTGATTAATCTTGAAATCTATTTGGAATGAGACATCTCAACATTTTTCAGTATATAATTTTCTTGGGATGCTTTAGAATGTGAGAAATTTCTAGTGATTAAGAAGGGATCATAAGGTATGGCTAGTAAAAATTTTAGAATCTAGTTTTCCATAACTTATGAAATATACTATATGGTAATTGAGGTTTGTTAATGGTCTTGAAATTAGTTTCAAATGGGTGATCATGGCATATTGGCTATAATTCTTTTCTAGGGAACCTCAAACTGTAAAATTTTAACAAGTTTTACAATACATGTTGAAGTAACTTAGGTAAAAAATTGATAATCAGATTTGAAGGATTCGATAAATGGCTGGTCATCCAAGTTTTCTCTTGGGAGGCTGCCAAAAAGTAACAAGATTTTGGAAATTTACCATAACTTTCGCTTTTCACATTAAATTCTAGTTAGACCTATTGATTTGTAGAGGACATATTAGAGTATTACAAGCTTTTATTGTTCAATTCAGTTAATATACAATGTATTTTCAAGTCATATGACAGGTTTTTAGTGTTTCAAAATTTTTATCTCTTTTTAAAGAATGCTTTTATATTTTGTGTTTTCAAGTCATATGACAGGTTTTTAGTGCTTCAAAATTTTTTATCTCTTTTTAAAGAAGGTTTTTATATTTTGTGTCTTTTTGTCATGTGTGCACAAGTTGACATATTTTCATTAAATTTTTGTATGTATTAGGTAATTACATACCAATACCGAGGATTGTGTTTTGATTACTTATCTGCATTATAATTTTGTGGCGGCTTACTTGATGTGTTAATTATACTAAATTTTATGGTTTATTTTTTAATTAGGATAATTATATTTGAAATGATCATTTTTTTTCCTTGGAAAAAGTCATCGTTGTAGGTGCTACAACACATTCTTAAAATTTTCCCTGATCAAGAGGCATGGTGTTGGGGGGATGGTTTTGGAAGATTTAGTCAATGAGGTCACCTTCATTAGGTTGCCTCCCTCTTATAATAACATCAAGGATACAGATTGGATTGGATGTGGTATGATACACTTCAATTTCCTCCTCCTCTTCCACCCATAGTGGTAAGTCATGCTCCAAGGATGGTTGAGAAGGAGGGTACAATACCAATTGTTTGGACAAATTCCCATTCTTAATGGTCATGTTCCTAGCTCTGCAACTTATGTAAGAATCATCATTGGCTTGCCATGGTCTTCCAGGATGAGAGGATAGCCATTGAATTTGGTGTTCAATTGGAGAACTCGGAAGTTAGCAAGATACTCCTGGGAATCAGTAGAGACCATTACATCCTCAACAACTCCCTTAGGAGCCATTGTAGACCTATCTGCAAGTTGCAACACTGTGGTGATCTTTACAAAGATCCTTGGAGGTTTAGTTTGAGCCTAGTCATCAAATTGATGGCAACCCCAAGATGAATCAAGGTCTGAGGGACAATGATTCCATCAATGTGTACATCTACCATAAGACTTCCAGGGTCTAGATACTTTGGGAAAATCTCTCTCCCTAGCATTAGATCAGACAATTGACCAATGACATTGATGATAGGGGTGTATTTCTTTCTCCTCCCACGATGTTTGAATAATTTCTATTTTATATGTGTTTTGTGGATGGGAACATCCTTGATATATTGGAGGAATGGGATTTTAACACACTATTTTTTCAACTCTCCCAGAAGTTCAGTCTCTTCTGCGTTGTGCTAGTTAGGATGGATCAATATTTCAGGAAAAGAAGGTGGGTTTTCTTGAGGGACACTCTCTTCCTTTTCCTCTTCAATCTCCTTAGGTGGAGATGGGGGTCAGCTATTTGGGAGCACTCTTCTAGACCTAAGTTTGATTTCAACTTGAATCTTCCCAGCATAGGCAGGGTAAGATGTCTCTCCACTGTAGACATGTTGTTCCTGCTTGTTGTTCAGGTTGAGGTTTGATTGAGTAGGCATCTGAGGTTGCCTAGGTGGAGAAGGATGAATGAGTTTTGTTTGAGATGCAGGTGGAGGAAATAAAGAAGGTGGTTGGTTGAATTAACACCTCCAACCTTGTGATGGGTTATTCCACTGAGGATGTGTAGAAGCATATGGCTGAAATGTTTGATTGGAAGTTTGGGGAGGATACTGAGGTGCATAAGGCCAATGAGAAGGTGTGGACCATTAAGGATGAGTAGGATAATACCAAGGGGGCAAGGGTGCATTCTGGTTGGTATGGTAATAGGAATAGGATGAACCTTGCATGCCATGTTGGTATGGCCAAGGTCCTTGAGGCCTCCTTTGTTTAATGTAACATAGTTGTTCAACCCCACCTTCAACCCATTGGTATACAAATTTCAATCCAGGCAAAGAAGGACACTTATCCCTAGAATGGTTTTCCTCACAGACCGAGCAGACCTCTATAACATTTAATGGACATTCATTCCTGGGGTGCCTTCCAGTGCATTTAGGGAAAAATATAGCTAAGGCTCTCTCTGATTCCTCTTGTATCCTTTTGATCTGCATGGTGTCTATTTGCAGAGCAAAGGTATCCATCATTTCACTTTTGAAGTCCTCAAACATTTTTCCAATTTCATTCTTGACAGATGTGGTGGAGGAAGAGAAACTAGCCAAGGCTTTGACTATACCTACCCTTCTTCCTAACAACCCTAAAATGGGTTTTGAATAATGTCTTGATGTTGTCATAGGGTAGCTGATAAATGTATCCTCCAGACAACATGTTTAGAGTTTCCAGTATGTCCACCCTGATTCCTCTAAGAAGGACTAACTTGAGTGATTCAGGATCAAGGGTGCATCTAGCCCTTTTACAACTGAGTTGGGACCGTTCCTCATAGTCTTCCAACGATTCATCTGGTCCAAGAGTCACTCTAAAGATTTCCTCATTGGTGTATTTGGACCTACAATAGTCCATGTAATTTTTGTTAAAGGATTGTCGCATTTGAGCCCAGGTAGTGATGTTATCCCTAGGTAGACCCATGAACTAGCACAAGGTTGCATCCTTAAGGGTGGATGGGAATAACTTCAATTTCTAGTCATCAGAGGTATGATCATAAGTTCTATAGGAAACAACAAACTCAAGTGAAAAAGTATCAGGGTCCTCTGAGCTTAAGCCATGGAAGAAAGGAATGGAATAAGGGCTTATATTTTTCATCTTAGTATCTCCATTATTCTCTCTGATGGGAAAAGCATCCTCATTTCTATTTTCAACCATGGTGTAGGTGTGTGGAATGGTTTCTTCTTCTTCTTCTTCCCCAATAGGCTCTTAAAATATCTCAGGTTGTTCACCTAAGGGGTCCTCTAATGCCCCTCTAGTCAGAGAGGGGAAGTTAACGGTCACTGAAGAAGAGTGAAGGTTGACTGTTAGATGATGTGGGGGTATTTAGAAAGAATTTCCCTAAAGCTTCTCCACTCCTACGATGTATGAAAGAAATTTTTTCTTTTTAGGTGTTTCTTTTCAAAACCAAATGCAAAATAGAAAGGAAAGAAAGAATGGCATCTATCTACTGAATGAAAAATAGAAAGAAAAGGAGAAATTACATCTACCTAGGCAACTCCTTGACAACAACTCCAAAAAGTGATGAGCTTAAGTATTGCAACAAGAATGCTACAACTCCCAAGGCTACCAACTTTACTTTATCAACCCAGGGTTTCGTACAAAGTTATAGGTGACAATTCTATATACATAGTAGATGTATCATCCTACTCAGGCCATCCTCAACTAGGTCACTTGATAATTAGGGTTCTAGACCATACCTTTACTAAATTGAAAGGAGTCTAACTACTGAAAGAAAAATGTAAGGGCTAGTTCTAGTGTAGAGAATGTAAATGCTTCTCAACTCATAAATGAAAATTTTCAACCTATCAATGGTTAGGAAAGGACACAAATCTTATGCTAATTTGTGGAAAGGAAACTATGTTCGCTTGGACTCAATCATCTAGCTATCAGGGTTTCTTGAAAAAAGAAGATTATTCTACCATTTCATAATTCAAGAATGCATGCATTGAATATCTAACTCACACTTCTAGAGTAAATAAGTTCTACTTGCTAAATTCAGAAATGAAAGAACTAATGCTATATGATCTTGCAGGAAAGGAAAAGTAGTGAAGGGACTAGTCTAGGTGCATTTTTGGTCATGGAATCCAAGCTAAGGGGTCAAGCTACTCCTAAACTAAGCCAGGCTATCATTTCAGGTCAAAATGGGGTCAAAACAGACTACTACAGGTATGCTACAAGATGTTGTTACAAGATTCCTGTATTGCCCCATGATGTCCTAAAATGATACAGGAAGTTGGCTGAGAGGTTTTGGAGGGTAAGGATGGTGAGATGAAGTGTTAGAAAGTTGTATGAAGGTTGTGGGAAATGTGGGGAAGGTGATCAACATCCTTAGCCAAACCCAATACTTCAAGAAGTTTGAGTTTGGGCTAAGGTGGCTTCTCACGGTGACCGAAAAAACAAAGATCTAGAACATGGGTTGGCAAGCATAAAAATAAGGTGGAGAAGACCTCAATGGGGATGGTGAAAGGGCTCCTTGCCTGCAGATCCAACAACATTGCAATAACACATGCACCTATTTCTCTTTTCATTTGCTAATTATTACCACACTCTATTTTTGGGTTGTGATAGTGGGGTCCTCTAATCATGATCCCATGAGGGAGACGAGATAGGGTTGACTATCACAGGATTTTTGATGGAATTTACTCTACGGAGCTGCAATAACTAATCAACCCTCTATGATAAAGGAAACGTGCATGAGCAACAACTTAATCTATATTCTAAGCTAAAAGAAACATGAATAAACTTTAGCAATTACTCAACATTCTAGACTAATAATATAGATACTAGAGAGGAAATTATGCTAGTAGGGTTGGGATCTAACCCAAGAGCTTCAACCTCTAAGTCAACTTAGTACTAGATCAGAAAAAACTTCTCATTATCATTCAAAAAGTGTCAATTACATCATCAAAATAATAGTAGAATGTGCTTTAGTTCAATGGCCTCTTGGCTACAATAAAAGTTTGAATCCTCATGAGTCCCTTAGCTTGTTTACTTATACAAAAGTGGAGCTACCAACAACTCCCTAGAAAATAGCGATATTTGACTCCGTAACTTGAGAATAGGTGAACCTAACTCTTCTTTGACTTGCACTGGCACGACTGTCAATGAACTCGGCCTGCTTAGCTTCCATCGACACCAAGTTGATGAGATAGAGTAGAGGAGATTCAACTGATTGGAGGAGTTAAGGAGGTGGACCACCTCCTAAAATCTCTCTTTCTTGTCCACTATGAATTCCTACACTCAAATCAAATCAAAATTGCTCCAATTTTTGGATTTAACACACATTAGGCTACAAGACATAACAACACATATTTAACTCTAACACTAAGCATAATATAACTAAATTTGTAGATAAATGTGAGAAAAATATAATTTAATAGGCTGGAGGATGGCATTGTGACCCATTTAATATACCTATTGATAAGCCTAATCAAATAGTGTAGGTGTGAGCAATGCAACCCAGGTTTGTAAAAATTAAATGAATTGTTGTGTGATGGGTTTTCTCCATCGAGTGACCTAACCAATTTTCTCTTATTATTTAGGAATTTCATCATGATTGAGTGATGGGAACGTGAGAACCAGGAAAATGATATCCAAGCCCTCTCTCATCCCCTAATCCTTTAGGCTTAGAGAGACTATGGTTTGCTTAAATTCTTCAAAACTCAGAGCATGAAGAGCTAGACAGAGTTACTACAATATTTGGTGGAGATGTGGGATTTCCAAAACCAACATTTCATAGCGAAGGGGGGAATTTTGCAGTTAGAGGTAGAAGACATAAAATTTCTGATAGGTTCACATAGACAGGGTGCACTAATGGTTCTAGATGGTGTGAGGAGAACTGTAAAGGACAATATAGATGAGTATGTGGCTCAATATTGTGGGCCACGTGTGAGAAAAATGAGCAATAAGGTACCCATCAAAGATATCTCATAGTTCACCCTATAGACTATTCTCTTCACTATCCTTCGAATAGTTGGGTCATCAACACCACACCTAGCCACCAACTCTCATATGGATTTGGCTATATGATGTGTGGAGCCAAAACTCTTCAATTGGTGTGAGGGATTACTGGAAAACATGAAATACCAGCACACCCAATGTAAGATGGAATGGCAACAACAAATTTTATATGCCAATATTATTTGTTCTTCCTAGAGTGGCTTCTAATTATGAGACCATGGATGTAAGTTTGTTGACATTTGTTTTTTTTCAAATGGACGTAAAGATTGAATCTTAAGAGAATATACTCAGGATATTCTTTGTCTTAGTGCTTCTTCAACAACTATCATGTAAGGGAGTGTGAATCGTCCGAATTTAAATGAAAGTGAAAATAAATTTAAAGTTAATATAAAGGTCAGCTACCAGGTGTTGGCCGCGGTGACTTATCTATTAAAGTATATTTAAATGTGAGTTGCTACTATTAAAGTATATTTAAATGTGAGTTGCTAAAGTGAAAATAAATTTAAAGTTAATATAAAGGTGAGCTGCCAAGTGTTGGCCGCGGTGACTTATCTATTAAAGTATATTTAAATGTGAGTTGCCAAGTGTTTGGTGTCGGTAACTTATTGATTAAATAAATTAATGATTGAAGTATTATTGATATAATATGCATTGATTTAATATGTATTGATTTAAAAAGTATTGAATAATATTTTGATTTGAGAAAAATAAGTATAGTTCATATTAGCAATATTGACTATATTGATTAATTAATTAAATTTATATCAATTATATATATTAATCAGATATATATCAACTATATTAATTAACTATATTAATTTAATATATTAAAAATAATATAAAAATATTCTATCTAATTAACAAACCACATATCGGATAAATGCTATATTAGAAAAAGAATATTCTCATATTATCGAATCTCCGTCATTAGTAATTTTAAAATTTGAAATTCCTAAAATCTAATTCTAATATAAACAACACTTTCAACATGTGTAACATTAAAAAAAAATTCTTGAGATTCAATATTTGCCTGATTTTTAACCTATGAAATGAAAAATAATAACAGATTCATTGAATTCAATATTTAGGAGATTTTTCAATAGCATTGTCTACCTATTGAATTTTCATTGCTCAAAAGTAGCGTCCTTCATTGCTGTTGAATTTTCTTGACGCGTGGAAAATACCGTCTTTGTCAGTTCTAAGTGACTTTGCAAGCAAACTTTTCTTGAGCACCGTTTGTTTGTGCTCACTGACTTGCTTCAGGTGCCGACAAAAAGGGTCTGAGCAGGGTGATTTGTCTAATGTATCTTTATCTATCCTGAATGATTTTATTGACGCGTTGAAAAGCAACAAATAAATCCTATGCTATTAGATAATCAATACAGTTTAAGAGTACTATGATGGGGCTTCAAGTAATCGCCTAGCAACTTCACCATGCATGGCATGTAACGGGACGGCAGCCCTCCCACTGGGAAAGGACTCCAGCCTCCACCGGAAAATACTGACGCGACCACTGGATATTTCAGCAACGTCGAGGGACGGACAGGTCCATTTATTTTTCGGCAATTGTACAGCTCTGGAGATTTCTTCGCAGATACGCGAAATGCTATCTTCGTGCCCAAAAATTCAAATGCTTCTTCCACACCAAGAATTTCACAAAAGACAGGTGGAAGACAGGTGGGTGCATGCTATCTCCGTGCCCAAAAATTCAAATGCTTCTTCCACGCCAAGAATTTCACAAAAGACGGATGGGTGCCCAAAAATTCAAATGCTTCTTCCATGCCAAGAATTTCACAACAGAATGGTGCATTAGGACAGTCTTGAAATTAGCTCATGGCGCACCACAGACTACGCCTGTTGCAAATGCCAAACACATGACAGAAACTCCATGGCATCGAGCTACCTTCCACTAATGCTATGTGTTCCGCTCTCCAGACGCTGAACACTTATCTGCACCACAGTTGCGTGATACTATTGTTACTTCAGAGGACTCCTCCACACCAGCGGGACTACAATAATTTGCAACACACGCTCTTCTTGAGTTCGTGTTAATGCGGGGCAGATTGCGGCGTCTTTAGAACTATAATCTCAGCGACAGCCTCAATGAATTGAGCTTACTGCAACAACTTTGTATTCTCTTACTGTGATGGAAGAGGGGGTCACTAGTTATTTATTCCATGGAAATTTTATTTTACCGTTATTGCCCAATTTAAAAAATATAATAAAAAATAAATAAATTGTTATCAAAATTATATATAATTTTTTAATTAAGTAAATTTTTAATTGGTAAATAGTTTATTTATTTTATTTATTTATTTATTTATTTTTTCCGAAGGTGGCAAAACCTATCAAACTTAGGTGTCAACCCAACAGTGAGGACAGCCATCTCTGGCGAATGTCGGTTTGACTCATCACTGTTATCAAGGAAAACCACGCCACCTGAAATAACCCGCTGGTGGTCCGTAAGGGAGCAGGCTTTCACTCCTGCCAGATGCTCTGGGTCTTGGGCCGTTAACCTGTTTCCTTACGTCCGAGGAAGACGAGCTCTTAGCCAAGCAGAAGCAGTTTTACGGCATACTCCAGGCCGAAATTGGTAAATAGTTTATGTGATAATACAATGGATAATTATTATGATTTATTAATATTATATATTTTTTTTAATTAAGTAAATTTTTAATAGGTAAATAGTTTATGTGATAATATTAAGGGTAATTATTATGATTTATCAATATTATATATGTAATATTAGATATGTTGATATGAATATTTTTTCAGTTAAATTAATTTCTATATATATTATTGTGAATATTCAATATATTTCATAATAAAATCTCTACCATTTGTTTTATAATTAAATCTCTAGGCTTAGTAATTAATGAAAAGGAAATTAAAATTATAAAAAACTTATTTTAAAATATATTTATAAATATACCTTGATTATTATTATTTTATCTTTTACTTATTATTAAATAAATATTTTGTAAGAACAATTCTGTATTTTTGGATTTAAATTTTATTGTGCATTCATATTATTAATCAGCATTTAAGACTATCCAACAAAGTATTTAATGTTGCCTATATATTTAATATATATTTAGGTTATCATGAATAAAATTTTATTGAATACTTTTTACTAAAATGTATTATGTTAAAGTGGCTAAACTTCCATGGAGGGAAAATAAAAAACTACTTTTTCGTCAAGAATACACTTTTTGTTTAAAAGATATTGGATTTGTTTTTTTACTAAAGTCAATTTTGTTAAAGTGGTTGAACTTTGATGGAGGGAAAATCAAGAAACTACCTTTTGGTCACGAATACACTTTTGATTCAAAAAACATTGGAATTTTTTTTACTAAAGTGAATTCTGTTAAAGTAGTTGAACTTAGATGGAGGGAAAATCAAGAAACTACTTGTAACATCCCCGTTAATATAAATATTTGTTTTTTTACTGCAACCAAACAAACTATTACTTTTCTTTAAATTATAAATGCTTATTAAATTAAGTTATGAGAAGGAATTTTGCAGTTCTTAGTAAATGATGCTTCTTTTTGTTAATTGGTTAAAAGAAGTAGTTACCTATTCCAAGAAAGAAAACTAAATCTTGGAAAGTATTTGAAAGAAAAGAGACAAGAGGATAGGGTATTTGAGATCAACAAGAGGAAACATTGTATTGAGAGGTCGCAGTTGCATGGGTGGAGATTTACTGGCATAGTAAATCTCACGATATAGGGGTATTTGAGATCAACAAGAGGAAACACTGTGTTGAGAGGTCAGGCAGTTGCGTGGGTGGAGATCTCACGATATAGGGGTATTTGAGATCAACAAGAGGAAACACTGTGTTGAGAGGTCAGGCAGTTGCGTGGGTGGAGATTTACTGGCATAGTAAATCTCACGATAGGGAGGAAAACAAAGTGCAGGTCTATGTATAGACCAAAACTAGAAGCAACAAATTCAGATAAGTTAAAATATGTTGGGAGCTACATAATCATATAAGTGATATTCTTTGATTAAAGCTTAAAATTGCATAGATTAATAAGTCTTATTCCAAGTTGTTAATTGATTTAGAGTTATTAAATGAGTTAATTACTTAAAATTGGGTAGATTAATGTTGTTAATTGATTTAGAGTTATTAAGTCGGTTGATCCTAGAAATCGAAATCATATCAATAAGGTATCTTTTAATAGAAGTAAAAAATTCTTTTCAAAGCTATATGAATAGTAATTACATGAACAAGAAATAGAAAAACACTACTCAGAATGAAAATCACAGTAAATATCAAGGAAATCATATCGCTAAGGTATCTTCTAATAGAAGTAAAGAATTCTTTTCAAAGCTATCTGAATAGTAATTACATGAACAAGAGTCTTATTCTGAGTTGTTAATTGATTGAGTTGTTAATTGATTTGGAGTTATTAAATGAGTTAATTCTATCTGAATAGTAATTACATGAACAAGAGTCTTATTCTGAGTTGTTAATTGATTTGGAGTTATTAAATGAGTTAATTCTATCTGAATAGTAATTACGTGAACAAAAAACAGAAAAACAAGTCTTATTCTGAGATCATATCACTAAGGCATCTTCTAATAGAAGTAAAGAATTCTTTTCAAAGCTATCTGAATAGTAATTACATGAACAAGAAACAAAAAAAACACCTTCACTACTTAGAATGAAAATCATAGTAAATATCAAGGAATACAATGAAAGAAAAGCTAGTAATGAAACAAATTCAGTAGTAAATACAGTCAAAAGAATACATGATTGTGTATTATAAACAGATAAGTTAAGTTCAGTTGAAAGAATTTACAAAAGATTTCATTCCATAGGAATTTCTAAGTTTGAAAGACTGATAAAACAAATTACCCAAAGGTAAAGTCTCTTCTTTAAAATAGAAAAAACCCTTACAGGTTTAGTAATTTGTTTGTACAAAACGAAAAACAGGGAAACACCAAAATTTCTCTAATTAGCTAATTACAATAAAATAGGTATCTGGTCGCAAACCCTAGTTGTTTACACAGTTTCCAACAAATTCTGGATCTAAGTAGGATAGCATAAGTATTACGAAATTGTCCAACACTCCCCAAGGGATTCCATGCAGACTAGTTACCTTACACAAGATTAAAGCTTTAGCATTCAAACTCTATGCAGAAACGAGAAATTGTATATACGAAATCAAGGAATTCTGAACTATCGCCAGACTCGGCATGGAATGTTATGAGGCATTTTACTATTACTTAGACTAAAGATCAATCCATCCTTCGCCATATTAAAATCATAGACTTTTTCAAAAGGAAACCAAGAAAGATATCGACATTTTTCGAATACATAGTATATACGAAATCAAGGAATTCTGAACTATCGCCAGACTCGGCATGGAATGTTATGAGGCATTTTACTATTACTTAGACTAAAGATCAATCCATCCTTCGCCATATTAAAATCATAGACTTTTTCAAAAGGAAACCAAGAAAGATATCGACATTTTTCGAATACATAG
>APFE030501402.1:2053-27573 GCA_000404065.3 Pinus taeda | reverse complement strand
GAACCAGTTTATTTAAATTTTTACCTACAGCTACATGACAACAAGCAGCCACTACTAACAATCCCGCAAGAATAAAGAGCATTCTGTTCATAACGATGGATGCCATCTCCGATCTACTTCTTCTTCTCAACTCACTGATGAGAATCGCAAAGATCTTACCTTGAAAAAACGAGACACAATCAATTTGACACCTCAAGAATAATAAGATGAATGTTCTCTCCACTAAAGCTTCAGAGAGAACATCCTTTTTATAGGATTAACGAATCAATGAGTCAATAGGATTAATATCATTTATTTTTTAGCTACACATAACGTGGCGAAGCTAATCAGACAGACAAAGCCACAGAGGAGAATTTAGGTACTAATTGCTTTACTTTGTGGCAGTCGGTGGAGAATAGCAGCGATATTGTTAGCTGCATCACTGACTACATTCAATTCGACACCTTGCCTGTCCTTTGCTTCGCCTCTTATTTCACTAAATTTAAAATTCACGTTGGTTAAATTAATTTATAAATACTGGTTAAGTCAGGTTGTCCATTAATGCCTGCACTCCTATCTAGTCTTCGATTAAACAATTTTTTGGATCATGGAAATCAGCGATATTGTTAGCTGCATCACTGACTACATTCAATTCGACACCTTGCCTGTCGTTTGCTTCGCCTCTTCTTTCACTAAATTTAGGTTAAATTAATTTATAAATACCGGTTAGTTAAGGTTAGGTTGTCCATTAATGCGTGCACTGTCGGCAACCAATAAATCCCATAAATCCCATGCTATTAGGTATTCAATGCGGTTTAAGAATACCATAATGCGGTTTAAGAATACCATGATGGGACCTCAAGTCAGCCCGTGATCACCTAGAAATTTCACCATACATGCATGGGCATGTAACGGGACGGGAGTCCTTCGGCCGAGAAAAGACTCCAGCCTTCACCGGAAAAAACTGATGCGACGGTTGGATATTTCAGCAATGTCGAAGAATGGACAGTTCCATTTATTTTCTAGAAATTTCACCATACATGCATGGGCATGTAACAGGACAGGAGTCCTTCGGCCGAGAAAAGACTCCAGCCTCCACCGGAAAAAACTGATGCGACCGTTGGATATTTCAGCAACGTCGAGGAATGGACAGGTCCATTTATTTTCTGGCAATTATACAGCTTCGGAGATTTCTTCACAGATACACCTTCAATGCTATCTCCGTGTCCAAAAATTCAAATGCTTCTTTCGCGCCAAGAATTTCACAACAGACTAGTGGGTGCCCGAAAATTAAAATGCTTCTTCCGTGCCAAGAATTTCACAACAAAATGGTGAGTTAAGACAATCTTGAAATGATTTCATGGTGCACCACATACTACGCCTATTGCAAATGCTAAACACACGACAGAAAATCCATGGCATCGAGCTACCTTCCACTGATGCTGTGTGTTCCGCTCTCCATACGTTTAACACTTCTCTGCACCACAGTTGCATGATACTATTGTTACTTCAGACGACTCCACACCAGCGGGACTACAGTAATTTGCAACACACGCTCTTCTTGAGTTCGCGTTAATGCGGCACAGATTGTGGCATCTTCAGAACTATAATCTCAATGACAGCCTCAATGAATTGAGCTTGCGGTAGCAGCTTTATATTCTCCTACTGTGATGGAAGAGAGGGTGACTGGTTATTTATTCCATGGGAGCAACAGGTTGCGCACTGAATTCCAATTTATACATGTAGCTATATTTTGAGCATTTCATTATGTGGTGATATTGGTATGATAAGAGTTAGAGCCATAGAGTGTAAGAGGTGTATCTGTTTACGGTTAGAGAAATCGAGTTCGCTATCTATCTCGACTTGTAAGTAAATACATTGTCCTCACTTAGACCATGATACAACGATGAGAGATAGGGTAATACGGTCAAAGAATGAAGAAATCTGCAAGAACTTACATTGTCATTTTATCACTATGGTTCTTCCAAGTCCTGACATTGTCATTTTATCACTATGGTTTGATCCGTGTGTACTTGAAACTGTAACAACTATTTGTAAAAGATACTTCAAAAATTATGTTTTGATACTTGGAGAACGGAATAATGGAACGGTATCATTCACCTTGTTAATGTTAATTTGACGTGGCTATAACTATAGTCTCTAGGTTAACTTTATGTTGGTAACTATAGTCTTTATGTTAACTTTATGTTTATTTGACACGATCCATAATATGAATGATTATGATTTGGTCTATAATTAAAGTTTATTTGATGCGATGCATAATATGAATGAGTATGATTTGGTTCATAATTTTCTTTTTACTAAAATGAACATGGTCAAGCTAAAAAAAATGGTTACGGGAAATATTTTTTATTCATATTTTACATTATATTTTAATGGTTGAATATAAATGTGTTATTGTTACTAGTGTACTTTATTATTTCTTATTGTCATCATGATAAGTATTGAAATTTTTATTTTACTATACATGTTATTATTGTGGAATTTGAAAAATATCATAAAAAATAAATAAAATATTATCAAAATTATATATAATTTTTTAATTAAGTAAATTTTTAATAGGTAAATAGTTTATGTGATAATATTAAGGGTAATTATTATGATTTATCAATATTATATATGTAATATTAGATATGTTGATATGAATATTTTTTCAGTTAAATTAATTTCTATATATATTATTGTGAATATTTCAATATATTTCATAATAAAATCTCTACCACTTGTTTTATAATTAAATCTCCAGGCTTAGTAATTAATGAAAAGGAAATTAAAATTATAAAAAACTTATTTTAAAATATATTTATAAATATACCTTGATTATTGTTATTTTATCTTTTACTTATTATTAAATCTCATGGTATGGAGGAAAACAAAGTGAAGGTATATACACTTAGTCTCGAAGGAGAGAAAGAATTCCCTGGTTCAGGGGGGAGATTTACTGGCATAGTAAATCTCACGATAGGGAGGAAAACAAAGTGAAGGTCTATGTATAGACCAAAATTGGAAGCAGCAAACTCAAATAAGTTAAAATCTCTTGGGAGCTACAAAATCACATAAGTTATATTTTGTGATTAAAGCTTAAAATTTTGTAGACTAATAAGTCTTATTATGATTTGTTAACTGATTTAGAGTTATTAAATGAGTTAATTTCCTAGTCCGTTGATTCTAGAAATCATATCAGTAAGGTATTCTTTTAATAGAAGTAAAGAATTCTTTTCAAAGCTATTTGAATAGTAATTACATGAACAAGAAACAGAAAAACACTAAAACACCTTCACTACTCAGAATGTAAATCACAGTAATTATCAAGGAAGACAACCACTATAAATCCATGAAAGAAAATATAGTAACCAAACAAATTCAGTAGTAAATATAGTCAAAACATACATGATTATGTATTATAAATGGATAAGTTCAGTTGAAAGAATTTACAAAAGATTTCATTCCCTAGGAATTTTTAAGTTTAAAAGTCTGATAAAACAAACTACCCAAAGGAAGTAAAGTCTCTTCTTTAAAACAAAAAGAACCCTTATAGGGTTTAGTAATTTGTTTGTACAAAATGAAAAACAGGTAAACACCAGAATTTCTTTGATTAGCTAATTACAATAAAATAGGTGTCTAGATCGCAAACCTTAGTTGTTTACACAATTTCTAGCAGATTCTGGATCTATGTAGGATCTATGTAGGATAACACAGGTAGTACGAAATGTCCAACACTCCCGGAGGGATTCCATGCGGACTAGTTACCTTACACAAGATTAAAGCTTTAGCATTCAAACCCTATGCAGAAACGAGAGAAATTGTATATACGAAATCAAGGAATTCTGAACTATCGCCAGACTCGGCATGGAATGTTATGAGGCATTTTACTATTACTTAGACTAAAGATCAATCCATCCTTCGCCATATTAAAATCATAGACTTTTTCAAAAGGAAACCAAGAAAGATATCGACATTTTTCGAATACATAGTATATACGAAATCAAGGAATTCTGAACTATCGCCAGACTCGGCATGGAATGTTATGAGGCATTTTACTATTACTTAGACTAAAGATCAATCCATCCTTCGCCATATTAAAATCATAGACTTTTTCAAAAGGAAACCAAGAAAGATATCGACATTTTTCGAATACATAGCTTAATATGATATATTCAAACCCCACTGTAAACTTGTAGAATTATATCAACAAGCTATTATGAATCAAAATCTCGACAGAGGAAAAGAGATTGAATTTAAATGGAACCATACATTCTATAATTTTCAATAACCATGCGAAATAATAGTCTGAGAAATAGAGTCGAAGTTACAAACTATGGTCGAAGCCATTTAAAACTTATGTAGATATGGAACCAATAGTACAGTGGGATTAAGGCTTCCATAAGCCGAGAAAGGAAAAACTTCCTAAGAATAACAACAAGAACTCTAAGTGAAGCTGACCCTCTGGCCACAGAACCCTGCTAAGAAATGAATCTAGTAATTTAAATACCCAGTGTTTGGCAGGTTCTCCCTCTAGGAAGATGAAGCTGGAGAGAGGGTTTCATACTCTGGACCATCTGGAGGTTGCGGCACCTGTAAAGAGCTTCCGCAAAACACAACCAATAACGAGGGATTAGTTGTTAAACCTTCATAAGAAAATTGTAACAAAGAAATGATAGGCACATAGCTAATAAAAAAAAACTCACCATTGAATAACAACATGAAAAACCCTATTGCAGCAGTTGAACTCCAGCATGCCCCAGCATCTAAAGCAATTGGCAAATAAGCCCGGATACAATCCAAAAGTCGGGCAATAGAAATGGTGGACAAGCAGGCCCCTACATTAGGCAAAGCAACCAAATGATCCAGGTCCCAAGTCACCAGACCAGAGCAGAGCCAAAGTCCATCAGGGTTCTAGAGAAATGTAATGCCAAATAGGAACAAAACCACTACGAGGTAAATGTCAAAACCCTCGAGAACCATATGATCAATTGAGTTGACAAGGGCCGTTGATGAGGGAGACAGATCCCAAGGAAGGTGCAACAAGTGGTCCGCACGGTGTATGACAGTACACCACCTAGGCCAAGATAGCCAGGGCCATTAATAGGACTTAAACAGATGGAGGGCTCTTAAGAAATGAAATCCATTGTATTAAATGCTAATTACAGAAAGTACCAAATTTATTAAATATGAAACGATTGTTATTCATAAGTTAATTAATATCGCATGTTGATTACTAAGGTTTAAATTGACATTTATATCCACACTTTATAATGGTAATATTAATATCACCTTCGCCATATTAAAATCATAGACTTTTTCAAAAGGAAACCAAGAAAGATCTCGACCATTTTTGAATACATAGCTTAATACGATATATTCAAACCCTACAGTAAACCTGTAGAATTATATCAACAAGCTATTATGAATCAAAATCTTGATAGAGGAAAAGAGATTGAATTTAAACAGAACCATACATTCTATAGTTTTCAATGGAAAAGAGATTGAATTTAAACATAACCATACATTCTATAGTTTTTAATAACCATACGAAATAGCAATGTGAGAAATAGAGCCGGAGTTACAAACTATGGCCGAAGCCATTTAAAACTTATGTAGATATGGAACCAATAGTACAGTGGTATTAAGGCTTCCATAAGCCGAGAAAGGAAAACATTCCTAAGCATAACATCAAGAACTCTAAGTGAAGCTAACCCTCTGGCCACAGAACCTTGCTAAGAAATGAATCTATTAATTTAAATACCTAGTGTCTGGCAGGTTCTTCCTCCTGGAAGACGAAGCCGGAGAGAGGGTTTCATCCTCTAGACCATCTGGAGGCTGCAACACCTGTAAAGAGCTTCCACAAAACACAACCAATAATGAGGGATTAGTTGTTAAACCTTCATAAGAAAAATGTAACAAGGAAATGATAGGCAAAGTTCTGATAAAAAAACTCACCATTGAATAGCAAGATGAAAAACCTTGTCATAGCAGTTGAACTCCAGCATGCCCAAGCAGCTAAAGCAGTTGGCAAACAAGCCCGGATACAATCCAAAAGTCAGGCAACAAAACTGGTGGACAAATAGGCCCCTACACAGATGGCCAGGATAGCCAGGGCCATTAATAGGACTTAAACAGATAGTGGGCTCTTAAGAAATGAAATCCATTGTATTAAACACCAATTACAGAAAGTACCAAATTTATTAAATATGAAATGATTGTTATTCATAAGTTAATTGATATCGCATGTGTATAATCCCGCCTTGGGTTATGAGACCAATGCAAAATGATTACTAAGGTTTAAATTGACATTTATATCCATGCTTTATAATGGTAATATAGTAAAACAAAGAAAAACATACTTTCTTTTATATTTTAATTTTTTTTATATAGATGCGTTACATATGGTATCAGAGTGGCTTAGGTTTCCAAAGAAATAACAATCTCGATGATGTGCACGTAGGAGGCAGAAAATGTCAATATGAGGCGAACTGGGAATCCACTACACGGTTCCATATTGGGAACATGACCAACACCATTTCAGGAAGGTAATCCTGAGGTCTGGGTGCAACTGGGGGATGAGTGAAAAAATCCCAATACAGACCTCCGGACGACTGTACAAGAATTGAAAGGTGAAATGGTACTCCAGGTAGACAACGAAAGATTGGTGCAGGAACAAGAAAAGGTTCTGAAAAGCCTATCGGATAGACACAATCATCGACCCCTAGTTCCCAGCCTCGATTGCAACCATACAACCGTGGAACAAGAATGTCGAACTAAAAACATGGAAACGGGGGAAGGTGAAGAAAACCAATAAGAAGAATCAGGTAATGTGTCCAATCATAAGCCTCAGAAAAAATAGAAAATTGAACTCCAAGGAGATTTTCGGAAAATCAAGCCTTCTCTCTTCGATGGAGAGGAAGAAAAGGCGACAGAAGCATGGTTAATTAACATGAATAAGTATTTCCAGCTGTACGAGTATGATTACAATTTGAAGGCTTGTTTGGCCATTTTCCAGCTTCAAGGGAAGGCCACATTATGGTGGGAGAAGTTAAAAACCGTCCAAGGGGTCAATGAGAAAAATATAACATGGGAGAAATTCCAGAATTTTTTTAAAGAAAAATATCTAACTGAAAGGTTTTATTATGAGAAAGAAAAATAATTTCATGATCTCCGCCTGGGCCAAATGACCATGGATGAGTTATAACAAAATTTACATCATTATTGCGGTATGTTCCTTATATTCGTGAAGAAAAAGCCAAAGTACAGTGGTTTATCAACACTCTTCCATTGTTCATGAAGAAAAGGTTGGAATTTGACAACTAAAAAGCTATGGACAAAGTCATTCGGAAGGCACAGATCTACTATCAACAAAATAAACCAAAGGGTGACTCGAGCAAAAAGTGGGCTGATAAAAAGGGAAATAAATTTATTCCCAGCCACAAGGGGAATAAGGGCATCAGCAACAAAGGCTCATATAAAGGACAAACTAACCGAAATGTGAATAAAGCCAGATTTAAAGTACTAGGTGAAACCAGGACAAATGAACAGGCTGGCAGAAATGAAGCTGAATTTATTAATAGACCGCCTCTGTAGTGTTGGGGATGCAGAGGCCCGCATTACGTAAAAAATTGTCTGCACCGCAAGGGAGTAGATCATATCTCTCAAATTCAAGAGGCATCTATGGTGGGAGAAGTGGCTAGGAGCATTCCTAAAATTGACGCAGTGTTGGAAGATCATCAGGCATAATTTCAGTCGACTATGGTTGAATTTGAAGGTACTATTTTTTACCATACCTGTTCTATTTTAATAGATCCCGAGGCCACTTTAAGCTACATTAGTCCCAGGATAGTGGAACGATGTAAATTACAAGCTGTTAAATTTAAAAATCCATGGTTAGTATAGCTAGCCATAGGAGCAAAAAGAAGAGTTTTGTCTAAAGTAAGCAATTGTCCTTTAAAAATAGCTAGTCAACCTATTATATCTAATTTGAATGTATTACCCCTGGGGTCATACGACATTATGATAGGCATGGACTAGTTGGAGAAACATTGGTCCCTCATAAATTGTAAGACAAAAACCGTTAACTTCTGAGATGAGGTAGGGGAGAGACATGAAATTCAAGGTGTGCAGAAACCTCTACAATTAAGGCCTATAACAGCCTCCCAGTTAGCCAAATGCATCAGAAAAGGTTGTCAAGTTTATGCCATCCAAGTAGGGTATGCTAACTCAAAAGATAAATCTATATCCCTTGAGAATATACCTGTGATACAAAATTTTCCAGATGTATTTCTTGAAGAAATACCAGGTCTACCCCCAAAAGGAGACATAAACTTTACCATTGAGTTAATTCTGGGAGCTGCCCCAGTTTCTCGAGCACCTTACTGAATGAGCATACCAGAACTAACAAAATTAAAAATGCAACTCCAGGAGTTGCTTGATAAGAAGTATATCCTCCCCAGTGTATCCCCTTGGGGAGCTCTGGTATTATTTCTTAAAAACTAAGATAGAACCCTGCAGATGTGCATGGATTACCGATAGCTAAACATGCTGACCATTAAAAACAAATACCCCCTTCCCCATATAGATGAGTTATTTGACCAGGTGAAGCGTGCAACCTTCTTCTCAAATATCGATCCGCATTCTGGGTATCATCAGATCAGGATAAAGGACGAAGATATTGCAAAAAATGCATTTAGGATGCCTTATGGTCATTATGAGTTTGTGGTTTTACCTTTTGGGCTAGCTAATGCCTCATCTACCTTCATGTGTCTCATGAATAGCATATTCCATCAGTTCTTAGATAAATTTGTATTAATCTTCATCGATGACATACTAATCTACTCTTGGAACATGGAGGAGCATAAGGATCATCTCTGCATTGTCCCACATGTCTTAAGAGAACATCAAGTGTACGCCAAGTACAGTAAGTGTGATTTCTTTAAGGAGAAAATCCAATACTTGGGACACGTCATCACCAAGGAAGGAATTGCGGTAGATCCAGAAAATATAAGAATGATTATGGAGTGGCCGGTGCCAAAGGATGTAGCTAATATAAGATCATTTATGGGCCTAGTTGGTTACTACTGAAGATTTGTGGAGGGTTTCTCTAGAGTGGCATATCCTATTACCTCTCTACAAAAGAAAGGAAAAGCTTTCAGGTGGACCCCCGACTGTTAAAGGAGCTTTGATAAGCTCAAACATCTTAATACCACTGCACCTATTCTGAGAATTTCTAATCCCAACAGGGAATATGTGGTTTGTACGGATGCTAGTAAGGAAGTTGTGGGTGGCATACTAATGCAAGAACGCAGAGTGGTGGCTTATGAATCTAGAAAACTTAAAGAATATGAAAAAAAATTATCAGCATACGATTTGGAACTGACAGTGGTCATTCATGCTTTAAAAATGTGGCGGCATTACTTATTAGGTAAGAAATTTTTGTTGATGACTAACCACCATATTCTGATTAATTATTTCAAACAACCAACTTTAAATGCCAGGCAAGCTCGTTGGGTAGATATCTTGAGCGAATTCAATTATCAAACATTTAAAAGGAAAAGATAAGTTGTTGCTAGGATCAGACATGTTAGAAGAGATGGAGGAAATGGTGAAAAAGGTAAGAATCAATTTAAAGGCTGCTCAGGACCAAAAAAAAATATTTCCCGATCAGAAGAGAAGCTTTCGGGAATTCGAAGTAGGGGATCATGTCTACATTTGAGTTCGAGCCAAGAAAAGCACCCTGCAATGGACCAGGTGTGCTAAATTAGCACCCTTATTTTGCAGACCCTTTCAAAGCCTGGCTCGAATCGGACCAGTGGCTTACCAACTTGCTTTACCCAATCACATTCATGTACACAATATCTTCCATGTCTCTCTACTTAAGAAATATGTTTCTGATGCTAATCACGTAATAAAATGGCAAGACATTCAGGTAATATATATATATAATATATATATTATATATATATATATCTATATATATATATATATATATTATTATATATATATATATATATATATATATATATGGCTTTTCTTTAAGGATGTATTAAACAAACTGGTTAAAGACTTAACGCTTTTTGTTGCTATGTTTAGGTCGAATTGAAAGGCAAGTTCTTGGTCGAAACTCTGGTTATACTAGATCGGAGAGAAGTAACGTTGCGGAAATAAGTTATCACCTAGGTTAAAATGGAGTGGCAACACTATGGAACTTCTTCTTCAAGCTCACCATTCAATAAGGTTGATTTTACATCCATTTAATATATTTGAAATTTTTGTGACCTTGTAAACATTGGAAACATCCTTATTTGCTCTAATCATGCTACAGGTGCAAATTATTCCTCAAAATATATTCCCTCAACTTGAGCACAACCCTTGCTTACTAATTTTGCTTTGTTTCTCACCAATTTTCCATTATCGTTGAATTTGTTCCTAAAGACCCATTTTGTACCAAGAACATTTTTATCTAATGGTCTTGGAACCAATTCCCAAGTCTGATTCTCCTCAATTTGATCAAGTTCCTCATTCATGACTTTACCTAATTCTCATCTTGGCTATCTTGATAAAAAAAATTGTTTTAATCATAGACAACATAGAAATATGTGTTTTACTAGAGGTATTCATTAACTTTCTCCAATTTTGAACACAAAATTCTTTATCTCCAACAATCTTATTTGTAGGATGATGCTTTTGTATGTGCCTTAAGGGAGCTTTTGCATGAGAGATTTCTATTTGTTCTTCTTGCTTTTCTACTAATTCTTGAGCCTAATTTACTTCATCTTCACGATTAGCCTAATCAGGTGGACTGGTAAATTTTGGTTGTCGTAGCATTTGTATCAATTTGTTTTGGTAAAATATCCACAAAATATTCCTTCATCATCCCTAACATCAAACTTTCCCAAATTGTCATCGTTATTATTGACTTAGCACTTACTTCCAAAGACTTTGAAGTAGTTTATTATGATTGGTTTTCCATACCAAATCTCATATGGTGTCTTATCACTCTTTAGCCTAAACTAATATTTATTCAAAATATGGATTGTTGTGTGAACATATTCATCCCAAAAAGTTTTTGGTATATTTCTTTCATCCATCATTGGCCTTTCTAGTTGTTGCACTGATTGATTTTTCTTTCAGCCACACCATTTCTATTATGGAGTGTTAGTTATAGTGAATTATCTCTTTATACCATGTTATTAACTAAATTTATTGAATTCATTTCAGGTGAAGTCTACACATATTTTGGATCTTACACACTTTAATTTGCAATCAATTTGGTTTTCAACCATAGCCTTAATGATTTTAAAATTTTCAAGTGCTTTAGAATTCTCCTTTAAATATACAACCCACCTAAGTTTGGTATAATCATTAATAATCAACATGAAATATATCTCACCACTTGGATCCTCCATCCTAGTAGGACCACATAAGTCCATTTGAACAATTTGAAGTGGCTTGGTAGATGGATTCTCTTTGGTATTGAAAGGAACTCAAATTTTCTTGCCAATTTGACATGATTTACAGCTAGTATTACTTGGCTTATAAGCTTTTGAAAAATCTCTTACAACTTCCTTTTTGTTGAGCTTCATAATATGCTTAAAATTTAAGTGGCCAAGTCTCATGTGCCACTATCAAGCTCTCATCAAGCTTTCCAAGATAACAGTTTTCATTTTCTTCCTTGAGTAAGTAAAAATTGTTTGAGGACCTCACACCCTTTGATATTACTTTTCTTGTGTTTTCTTACTTTATCTCACAACCTTTGGAATCAAAGGTAACATCATGCCCTTGAACACATTTTGATCACAATTAAAAGATTGTTTTTGAGCCCTTCTACAAAGAGAATATTTTGGCTTTACCTCTTCCATTGTCCAAATATATTATTCCTTTTCCCTTGATTCTTCCTAGTGCATTATTTCCTAAAAGGTCACTTCCTATTTTTTTTTTCATTCACTGATAGGAAATTTATTCTATATCTAGTAATATTCTTGGAGAATTCACTATCCACATACCAATGGCTCCCTTGATTTTGGATGTACAATATAATGCCACATTCTTCTTTCTTCTTATCCTTTTTCTTTCTCTAGGTTTTTGGTTCTTCTTGAGTTTGTTTAATATGAGGAGTTTTTTTTATTTCATTAGTTCTACACTCCTTGTTGTCCTTGATAATAGTTTCATGTGAATTTAAAAATTTGTCATTTATATGTGATTTATAGAATGTGTTTCCATAAATCAGAATATGGTGGTCAGTCATCAACAAAAATTTCTTAGAATTGTCAGCAAAGATTTCATGCATCCTAGAATTGTCAGCCATCAACAAAGCTTGGCATGACGAAGGCTGAGTTGATCATCAGTTCTAGGTTGGAGATAAAGTATGGATCCATATTAGCAAGGAAAAGATAAAGGGAGAAGGAAAGAAATTGAGACCAATCAGATATGGTCCTTTCACCATCATGGAGAAGATTGGAAATAATCCTTATTACCTTGATATTCTTTCATATATGTAGATGTATTTTGTGGTTAATGTTGAAAACTTGAAACTCTATGAACCACCCATGATCATTCATCTTAAAGAGAGTGGTCAAGTTCCATCCATGGATGATTTTACAACAAAGTACTTGGATAAGTTACCTGAAGACATCATCCTAGAGAAAAGGACCAAGACTTCATGACAGGGAGATGCAGAGTATCTTCGAGTGGGTTTCAAAGGCATGCATCCTAATAAGATAGGGTGGATGAAAAGGAGAAATTGAGGGAGAAATTTCATCACCTGCTTGTTGATTAATGAGGCTTTTGGTCTAAAAATATTATCAATGGGGAGAAATGATCCAAGAGGATCCTAAGAGGCCAAAATTTCAAAGTCATATCATAGTGAAACCAACATCAAAATGTAGAGCTCACTAGGAGATTTCCAATGACGTGAACAACACCTCATTCTAACACCGTATGTAAAATTTATGCCCATTTGAAATTTAAGTCAAAAAGCTAAAAAAATTGTAGGCCATTGACAAGGTGCCACATGGCACTCCCATAGGATGCCATGTGTTAGCCACCGGGGATTCACTCAGTGAACCTCTGACATATCACGTGCGTTCATGGCATATTAAACAATACCCTTAATTTGACTACATATTGGGAAATCCCTCTCAAAATCACATTATTTAACCCCCTTCCAATATGAACCCAATAAAACTTCCCATTTAAAAAAACCCCTACTTTCAATAAATATTGTAGGTATCCATTTTTTCATTAACGTTTTTTATACCCCTTTATATTTTTTTTCATTAACTTTGAGCTCTATTTTCTATATTTGCCAATATAAAAACCCTTTACCCCTTATATATCCCCCAATATATTATGTCATTTTTTCTTCAATATATATCCCCCAATATGAACCCACGTGGTATGATATTGCTCCCCTAGTGAAGCCCCCGTGGTGTTATCCTTGTTAGCAAGTACAAAATCTGCTAAGCTAATTAAGGAGTGCCACATGTCAATTATTTGGAGATGACTAGGCATATCTATTGGTAGGACATGGGAGACTGGGTGCACATGTGGGGCAATGGGTGGGCACCATGTGGCACCCATTTGCAGCCCACAAGGGTCAGGCCAACCCATAGATAGATGGCAGGTTAATTATCAAATGGGATGGTCAATGCGTCGAATGGTTATGAAACAGTGTAACATATATATACCATATAACATATGGTTATAAACCATATGGTATGAAACAATAGAATTTTTGTAACAAATACTACATAAAACCAATGGAGTGGGCCAAGCATGGGGTTTAACCCCAAGTTTCCAGCAACAAGCCACAACCACTTGCTAATATGCCAAGGCATATGTCTTGGTAACTCTGCGGCCAAAATAATATTTAAACCATTCTTAATGCATTCGGTGGAGGGAGAGACCAATGGGATCATGTGATTGAAGGAACCTAGACAGGCGCAACCCCAAATAAGAGGCACAACCCTGTTGCGGGCCTTCCTTTTGAGACAAAATATTCTAGATGAATATTTGATGATATATTTCAAAAACATTCCAATATGGGAATATGTTGTGGAATCTAAAAGATTATCTAAGGGGCCAAATTTGCAAGTGACAGAATATAGTCAAGTTTAAATTTAAATTACTCAGAATTTTGAGAGATTTCACTCGTGCAATATGTTTCTAGATCTGAGTTGTCCATTTTTAGCTCACTCCTAGGATTGGAAGTATAATGATGCATTTTTCCATGTACTCCTCCTTATTTTTGTTGATATGAATGAAGAGGCATCCCCACTATTGAGGTAGGGCCCGAAGATGTAGTCCACATTGGATGAAATCCATTATCAAACTTTTGTGTGCATTGTCTTTAGGGTATCCTTTATGTTTCATTTTCTTTAAGGATTTTCACATATGGTTTTTACATGTTCTTTCATGCAATTCTAAAAACATCAATGAAGTAAATATCTCATATCAGAATCTATTGCACTCCTTTTTCACCACAAAGAATAATACATGACCGTCTAAGTTAAGAACTGCGTACATACACAATTGTCATTTATAAGAAGCATGTGTAAAATGTGAAATGTTGACTTTTAATTGGAAGAAATCAACTATAGCTCCCCCTAAACATGTCATATCTTTTCCTAAACAAAATTACTCTACTAGATACAACATTAGTGGCAAAAATCATCACCAAAATAATAATCATTTGAAATCATCATAAATTGTGAACTACTTAAATAGCACATCTGCATAGCTCTCCCTGAGATCATGCACCACTAAGCCTGTGGACCTGGTTTTCATTTTATCCATATGTGATTCTACAATTGTTTTTAGAGATATGCATCAGGTGTAATAGATTGACGTGATTACTATCTTACCCTATTTTGAATCTGAAGAGGAGGAGCTTGACTTCTTATTTTTGCCTAGATTTTCTTTAGAGCATACAAATTTTCTGCATCTCTAAATCCTTTTATTATAGCTTTTCTAGTGTCTACTTCTATAATTTTGCACCCATTTGATGTAAATACAATTACATTTTCTTTATAAACTATTTGGCCTACACTTAGAGTCTTCTACTTTAGCCCTTCAACCAAAAATATATTAGTTGCTTCTTTATTCTTAACATCAATATCGACACTACCCTTTCCTAAAACTTTTTCTAGTGTATTATTTCAAAGAATAATTTTACCACTCTTGTCTTTCTTTAGAGAGATAAAATTTCTCTTATTTCTAGACATGTGATGAGACCATCTATCATCTATATATCATTGGTATTCTTCTTCAAATGTGCATAGAGCAAGGCCACACTTCAGTTTCTTTTCTTCCTTTTGCTTAATATGAGGAGTGTGAGTGGATCCATATTTCTCATGTTTTTTAATAATAATATTCTTTTATGGTTGCTTTCTTTGGATGGAATCTACTTGTCTGAAAGTTTCTATGAGTTCATTGAGTTGGTCATGCATTCTTTTTCTACATGTATAACACCTTATGTGACCAGAGAAGGGGGCATGAGAATCATAATATTTTTGCTTCATATTTTTGCAATCAATAGCTTTATGAACAAATAAATTTCATGTAAAACAATATGCATTAAAGAAAGTTGAGTACCTAGGAAATGATGGTCTTCCTGTGGAGAGACTATTCCCTTAATGTATAAACAATATGCTTCTGCATTCGGTTGTAATGTGTCCAAAGTTACGATAGATAAATCATTCAATATCATTGACTAAAGGAGAGTGGATTTTTATTTATATTATTAGGAGCAAATGATTTCCTTTAAAAGTTCACTTTGCTTGATTATTGGTTTCGTGACCGTGATTTTCTTAATTTTCTTTGTTATACTCAAGGATTTATACTTTAAGCCCATTTTTTTATTCTTCAAATACTTGAAGTAACTCCTCATTTCGTTTGTTTTATTTTTCAATATCGGATTTCAGTGATATGGTCTCATTTTCAAGTCCTTCACAATATTGTTTCTTCTCATTGAGTTGTTTAGTTAGTGTTGCAATGGTGGCAAATGTATCATGGTTCTTGTTTTCATATTCCTGTAACTTAATCTCAAGGTTGTCATTCCTTTTCAAAGAAGACAAAATTTTTCTTCTAAGATTAAACACTTCGTCTAACCTCTCTTCTTCTGAACCAATAACTCCACCAGATATAGCAAGGATTGTTTCATGGTCACATTCATCTTTTGATATAATACAATCTTCTTTAGATTCATTTATTTTTTCAGAAACAATATTACCTGGCAGTTTACCTAATGAACAAAATATATTCTTTACTAGTTTTCCTTCTCCTTCATGGATGGCCTGCAAATTATCACATGCCTCCTTTATAGATTCATAGTGCATAATTTTCTCTAATTCTGAATCAAGTATATTACAAAAGATTTCATTTAAATCCTCACCATTCTTCTTCAATTCTTGACCTGATGGTGGAGTTTTAATATAGCCATTATAGACTACAAGCTAAACATTAAATCTGAGAGATATTATCCTAGGATTCATATCTTATTTTGAGTCATAATAATTTTCCTCATTAAGTATGAGCATACCTTTATCATCCATAGTTTCTGACTTGCCTTATTCTACTACTGATTTTCCTTTATCAATAGTTGTAGATACTACTATAATATGTGATACATTGCTATCACTATCACAATTTTCTTGAACTAACTTCTTCCTTTGAGTTTTCTTCTTCTTGTGCTTCCTTCCTAGGGTCCTCAATCTACTTTCAAATGATTAAGCTTTACTAGAGAGACTTGCTATGATATCAATTGTTAGAAATACTAAGAGGGGGGTGAATTAGTATTTCATTTCAATTAATCATCAATTATTATTTCACTACTTATACATTATGCAATAACCATGAACAATATTCAACATAATAATAGATAAACCATAACACATAATCAACACATCAATGCATAAGGACACCAGGATTTTTAGGTGGAAACCAAATTTGGGAGAAAACTGCCATTGTTGCCATATTTGTCCCCTTTCTTATGATAAAAAAATATTTTACATCTTGCACTAGTGTAGACTCTTACCAGTACATAGGATCCTACCTACAGGAGGCTACAACCTCAACATATTCTCCAGCACTGACTGGAAAGAAGCTACTACTCCCTGGTTAAGTTTAGCAGCTCCTACCAAAAGGAAGCTCCCTCACTGAAGGCTCCAACCTTCAAAACCTCTAAGGACCACATTTCAAAATATTTCACATTGGATCCACCTGACTCAAACACACATTAAAACCTACAAGCCACGTATATCCAATTTTCAAACTAGACCCATAACGAACAATGTGCTCAAACACTTAATATCAATAACCTTTATGAAACGAAACATTTATCTAATAGATATGCTCACTGAATTCCAAGATACCAGTCACCCCTATGCAACCAAATCATTGATATACCAAGCCAAATCTGATAAACGCTATCCAACTGAAACACTTTGCTCATCAACCAGGTGAGACACTGTCCAATATCAAGTCAAACTCTTTACCAAAACAATCTATCATCATCAATCTAGACAAATCTAAAGATCTCATTTATTAACTCAATGCAACCATCATGATACTATGATTTTATAGATCCATAAGATCATAAGACCCTGCCATACAATTCTCATGCACAAATACCTTGTTACTCATTCAATGCTATGTCAAATTCTAGCTAATCAATAGTCCCAAAATCTGAGCTCAAATGCATTTATGTAAGCATTTGAGTTCTATGATTGTCTCATGATCAATATGATGGATGGAAAAAAACATTTGATAGAAAGATACATAAGTAAATTACAAAATACACATTAAATTGTGTTCAATTATTTTATTAATTAAACATTTGATTCAATCATATACATCCACTAAATTGTTGGTGATTTATTTTCTTGATTTTCATTACAATAACCTAATTAAAATATACAAACACCAAATTTATTAAATATAAAATAATGCAAACTCAGACTATTCAATTATTCTATGGAATCAATCACATACATCCTTTGAAGTGCTCGCAATATTGATCCAAAATATTTTGCTTATAGATGTGTTAAAGAATTAGATGCATAAATTGTAGCTTAACATAGAAATTTAATGTGCAAATGAGAGAAGAGGAGAAACACATAAAGCATGAAAGAAGACAACAAGACTTGATAATGGAGTTCCTTCGACTTGGACTACGTCTTCGGGCCCTGTTCGATCAATGGGGAGGCCTTCATTCATTAAGTGGCATGAGAAAGAAGAGTACAAACATTAGTTACAAAAAAGGAGTTTTATACCTCCATATTGAAAAATGGCCGAAAAATGTAGAACTCTTATGGAGAAGCAGACAGTGCCATTGCATTTGTGGCGTCGGGAAATTCTAAAACCATGTAAAATTTGTCAAAATCCGACAAAGTGAAAATTCGGCCCCCCTGCAAAAATTTGCCTCGAACTGCTTGTGTTCCCTCCTCTCCCTGGGCACGCTAATGAGTTGCGTTTAAATAAAAAATGTGGTGGTGGATTTCTCAAGAAATTAGTTGTGCTGAGCTGGTTTAAAGATCTAGTTATTATGGAGGATGTCGAGTGGCCAAACCTTGCCTCCTCCTTTTTTTTAACGCACATGATGTTATTTTAAAAGAATGGATCGGGCTAGGCCCACCTTGGGCGACCCGCCCATTGCACTTACCACTGGGTCATATTCTCATTAAGGCATGTTGTTTGAATTGTAGTCGGGGTTAGGTGTTGGGTCCACACCCCCAGTGCCAGCCCACATTTAATGTAATGTTGTTTGTGTTTAAATGGGTTGTGTACGTGCCCCAAGGGCCAGCCCACCCAAACTCCACGCTGGTTAATGATGGTTCTGTGGGAGGGGTTGGGGGTAGTGGCCCGCCCCTCCACTAATATATATGTGCGGATAGGATTGGGGTGGCGGGGTTGGTGGCCAGCCACCCTTTAATAGTTTTATTTTTTTGTTTAAATAAAACAAACTGCACATTTTTGAAAATTCAGATTTTTCCAGAAGGAGTCATTTTAACCAGGCGACAATTTCACTCGAAATCCCGCTGGAGTTGGCCGGATTCTGTCTGCCAGAAAAATTCCAAATTGTGCCTTCATTAATCCCACCTAGTCATCAAAAAGTAAACCCAACTTTGACTGCCTCTCTCTCTTTCATCCGGACTCGGATTAGAGCATCGTTCACACCATTGGAATCAAGGCAACGAGCACTTCAATCTGATGTCAAGTTAATCACATTTCTGCCATTTGAATTTTGAGCTCTTTCCATGCCACTAGTGTCTGGAGATCCACCTGGATCTATCCTCCCCATTGAGGAGCTTTTGGACTGCCAAAAGCCTTATCAATCAATTGGCAAGTGAGGGAATTGTTCCCTCACTCTTTGTTTTTCCAGCCATTTTTCCTTGCTAGGGTGCATCCCCTTGAAACCAACTCGAAGGTATTCCACATCTCCCCATCATGAAGTCCTGGTCCTTCTGTCAAGGATGATGTCCTTAGGTAACTCATCGAGATACTCTAGTTCAAAGTCATCATCTAAACTGTGCCCACCTCTTCGGTGTCCATAATCAATGGTGGCTCATATAGCTTTAAGCTTTCCACATTCACTATGGAGTACATTTGCATATATCTCAGAAAATCGATATGGAAGGCATTGTTTCCAATCTTATCCAAGATGGGGAATGGACCATACCGGATTGGTCGCAACTTTTTTCTTTCTCCCTTCATCCTTTCCTTATTGATGTGCAACCACACTTTGTCTTCCACTTGAAATTGATGGTCAACTTAGTGTTTTTCATGTCGAGCCTTGTACCGGGCTTGACTTTTCTCCAACTTCTCCTGTACTGCTTGGTGAATCAATTGGATCTACTAAATGAACCACCGCGCTTTGTCCCTATCATCACATTCACAGGAGTCATCTTCCCTTCCAAAGGCCATATCAAAAGGGTATTTTGGTAGGTAGCAAAAACATGTCTCAAATGGTGAATGATGCGTAGATTAGTGCACTGCTCGGTTGTAGGAATGTTGCACATATGGAAGATGCTCATCCCATAACTTAGGATGTTTACCACAATAGCCTCGCAACAAGTGTACCACGGTGAGGTTGACAACCTCTGTCTTTCCGTCATTCTGTGGATGGAATGTCGTGCTTCTTTTCAACTTGGTATCCATCATCTTCCACACGTTGATCCAAAACTCTCCGATAATGCGAGAGTCCCGATCTGACGCAGTCGATGTGGGAAACCCAAAATGGACCCAAACATTCTAAAAGAAAAGATAAGTAGTTTGCTCTACAGTGATCTTCTTTTTACAAGGCATTAAAATATACATCTTACTAAAATGGTCAACGACGACATACAAATAGTCGTGACTTTTTCTAGACAAAGGCAAACCTCCTACAAAATCCATCGACACACTTTCCCATGGATGACTCAGAATAGGGAGTGGTGTGTAGAGATCGAGTTTTCTATTAGAGGGCTTTGAAACAGAACACATCACACATCCCTTTACATAGCGAGTCACAATGTTCTTCATATGAGGCCAAAAACAAAATCTTTGTACATGACACAAAGTTTTTTCAACACCAAAACGACCAAACACAAGGGAGGTGTGGGCCTCCCGGATTACATGTACCCTTTCTCCTATGGGTATGCACAATTTTCCAAGGTGATACAACAGTTTCCCCTACAAGTGATAGTTTTCCACCTGTGAACCATGGGTTAGTTTTGCATAAATCTCCTTAAAGTCATCATTGTTACCATATTGTTCAGCATAACTTTCAAAAGATAACAAAGAATTATGCAAAATAACAGAAGCAGAAATAGGAGGGCGAGATAGCATATCGGCCACTTTGTTGCTAGTTCCCTTCTTATACTTTATTACCAGATGAAACTGCTGAAGAAAACTCATCCACCTGAAATGACGAGATTGCCGCAACTTGGTTTGTGACTGAAGATACTGCAAGGGCTGATGATCTATGTGGATGATGGTCCCCTTGCCGATCAGGTAGTGTTTCCACTTTTTCACACTCTGGACCAAGGCATATACATCCTTGTCATAAGTGGGATAGTTTATCACAAGCTTAGATAACTTCTCTGAATGGTAACATATCGGCTTCTTTTCCTGCATTAATACATCTCCCATGGCATATCCACTGGTATCTGTCTCGATCTCAAATGGCTGTTGGAGATCTGGTAAGGCCAAGACCGGTGTGGTGTTGGTCTTTTGTTTCAATGTTTCGAAGGATGTTTAAATATGGCAACAAGAATATTTCAATTTAATTTGTCCTTGAATTAAATTGTGAATTAAAATCGAATTTAGTCTTCTAACAGCTACTTGGAAATAATTAATTAATTTATTTTAAATTAATTAGTTGGAGAAATTCAAGTTAGAAGTCTTTCTGAAGTCATGCAAGAGTTATCCCTTAAATTAAGGAAATAAGACTGAGTTATTTGAGTACATAGGATCCTACCTACAAGAGGCTACAACCTCAACAAATTCTCCAGCACTGACTGGAAAGAAGCTACTACTCCCTGGTCAAGTTTACCAGCTCCTACCAAAAGGAAGCTCCCTCACTGAAGGCTCCAACCTTCAAAACCTCTAAGGACCACATTTCAAAATATTTCACATTGTATCCACCTGACTCAAACACACATTAAAACCTGCAAGCCACATTTCATCCAATTTCCAAACTAGACCCATAACGAACAATCTGCTCAAACATTGAATATCAATAACCTTTCTGAAACGAAACTTATCAAATAGATATGCTCACTGAATTCCAAGATACCAGTCACCCCTATGCAACCAAATCACTGATATACTAAGCCAAATCTCATAATCACTAACCAACTCAAACGCTTTGCTCATCAACCAAGTGAGGCACTATCCAATATCAAGTCAAACTCTTTACCAAAACAATCTATCATCATCAATCCAGTCAACTCTAAAGATCTCGTTAATTAACTCAATGCAACCATCATGATACTATGAGTTCATAGATCCATAAGATCATAAGACCTTGCCATGCAATGCTCATGAACAAATACCCTCTTACTCATTCAATGCTATGCCAAATTATAGCTAATCAATAGTCCCAAAATCTAAAATCAGATGCATTTATGTAAGAATTTGAGTTCTATGACTGTCTCGTGATCAATATGATGGATGGAAAAAAGCATTTGATAGAAAGATACATAAGTAAACTACAAAATACACATCAAATTTTTTTAATTATTTTCTTAATTAAACATTTGATTCAATCATATACATCCACTAAATTGTTGGTGATTTATTTTCTTGCTTTTCATTACAATAACCTAATTAAAATATATAAACACCAAATTTACTAAATATAAAATAATGAAAACTTAGACTATTCAATTATTCTATTGAATCAATCACATACATCCTTTGAAGTGCTCGCAATATTGATCCAAAATATTTTGCTTATAGATGTGTTAAGGAATTACATGCATAAATTGTAGCTTAACATAGAAATTTAATGTGCACATGAGAGAAGAGGAGAAATACATAAAGCATGAAAGAAGAAAACAAGACTTGATAATGGAGTTCATCCGACTTGGACTACGTCTCCGGGCCCTGCTCGATCAATGGGGAGACCTTCATTCATTAAGTGGCATGAGAAAGAAGAGTACAAACATTAGTTACAAAAAAGGAGTTTTATACCTCCATATTGAAAAATGGTCGAAAGATGCAGAACTCTAATGGAGAAATAGACAATGCCATTGCATTCGTGGCGTCGAGAAATGCTGAAACCATATAAAATTTGTCAAAATTTGGCAAAGTGAAAATCCGGCCCTCCTGCAAAAATCTGCCTCGAATTGTGTGCGCTCTCTCCTCTCCCTGGGCACACTGATGAACTGCGTTTAAATAAAAAATGTGATGGCGGATTTCTCAAGCAATCAATTGTGCTGAGCTGGTTTAAAGATCCAGTTATTATAGAGGAGGTTGAGCGGTCAAACCCCGCCTCCTTTGTTTTTACGCACATGATGTTATTTTAAAAGAATGGATCGAGCTGGGCCCACCTTGGGCGACCCGCCCATTGCACTTACCACCAGGTCATATTCTCATTAAGGCATGTTGTTTGAATTATAGTCGAGGTTAGGTGTTGGGTCCGTGGGAGGGGTCGGGGCTAGTGACCTGCCCCTCCATTAATATATATGTGTGGATAGGATTGGGGTGGCGGGGTTGGTGGCCCACCACCCTTTTTTTTATATTTTTTTGTTTAAGTAAAACAAACTGCACATTTTTGAAAATTCAGATTTTGCCTGAAGGAGTCGTTTTAACTAGGAGAATATTTCACTCGGAATCTCACCTAAGTTAGCCAGATTCTGTCTGCCAGAAAAATTCCAAATTGTGCCTTCATTAATCCTACCCAATCATCAAAAAGTAAACCTAACTTTGACTACCTCTATCTCTTTCATCCGAACATGGATTGGAGTGTAGTTCACACCGTTGGAATCAGGGCAATGAGCACTTCAATCTGATGTCAAGTTAATCACATTTTTGCCACTTTGAATTTTGAGCTCTTTCCATGCCACTGGTGTCTGGAGATCCACCTGGATCAATCCTCCCCATTGAGGAGCTTTTGGACCCCCAAAAGCCTTATCAATCAATTGTCAAGTGAGGGAATTGTTCCCTCACTCTTTCTTTTTCCAGCCATTTTGCTTTGCTAGGGTGCATCCCCGTGAAATCAACTCGAAGGTATTCCACATCTCCTCATCGTGAAGTCCTGGTCCTTCTGTCAAGGATGATGTCCTCAGGTAACTCATCGAGATACTCTAGTACAAAGTCATCATCTATAGGAACTGTGCCCACCTCTTTGGTGTCCATAATCAATGGTGGCTCATATAGCTTTAAGCTTTCCACATTCACTACAGAGTACATTTGCATATATACCGGCAAATAGATATTGAAGGCATTGTTTCCAATCTTTCCCAAGATGGTGAATGGACCATATCGGATTGGTCGCAACTTCTTCTTTTCTCCCTTCATCCTTTCCTTACAGATGTGTAAGCACACTTTGTCACCCACCTGAAATTGATGGTCGACTCAGTGTTTGTCATGTCGAGCCTTGTACAGGGCTTGAATTTTCTCCAACTTCTCCTGTACTACTTGCTGAATCAATTGGATCTACTAAATGAACCACTGCACTTTGTCCCTGTCATCACATCCACTGGAGTCATCTTCCCTTCCAAAGGCCATATTAAAAGGGTCTTTTGGTAGGCAGCAAAAACATGTCTCAAATGGTGAATGATGCATAGATTAATGCACTGCTGGGTTGTAGGAATGTTGCACATATGGAAGATGCTCATCCCATAACTTAGGATGTTTCCCATAATAGCCTCGCAACAAGTGTACCACGGTGCGGTTGACAACCTCTATCTGTCCATCAGTCCGTGGATGGAATGTCGTGCTTCTTTTCAACTTGGTGTCCATCATCTTCCACAAGTTGATCCAAAACTCTCCAAGAATGCGAGAGTCCCGATCTGACGCAGTCGATGTGGGAAACCCAAAATGGACCCAAAAATTCTGAAAGAAAAGATAAGTAGTCTGCTCTGCAGTGATCTACTTTTTACAAGGCATTAAAATACACATCTTACTAAAATGGTCAACGACGACATACAAATAGCGTGACTTTTTCTAGACAAAGGAAAACCTCCTACAAAATCCATCAACGCACTTTCCCATGGATGACTCGGGATAGGGAGTGGTGTGTAGAGCTCGAGTTTTCTATTAGAGGGCTTTGAAACAAAACACATCACACATCCCTTTACATAGCGAGTCACAATGTTCTTCATATGAGGCCAAAAAACAAAATCTTTGTACATGACACAAAGTTTTTTCAACACCAAAATGACCAAACATAAGGGAGGTGTGGGCCTCCCGGATTACATGTACTCTTTCTCCTGTCGGTATGCACAATTTTCCAAGGTGATACAACAGTTTCCCCTACAAGTGATACTTTTCCACCTGTGAACCATGGGTTAGTTTTGCATAAATCTCTTTAAAGTCATCATCGTTACCATATTGTTCAGCATAACTTTCAAAAGATAACGAAGCATTGTTCAAAATAACAGAAGCAGAAATAGGAGGGTGAGATAGCATATCGGCCACTTTGTTGCTAGTTCCCTTCTTATGCTTTATTACCAGATGAAACTGCTGAAGAAAACCCATCCACCTGAAATGATGAGATTGCTGCAACTTGGTTTGTGACCGAAGATACTGCAAGTGTTGATGATCCGTATGGATGACGATCTCCTTGCCAATTAGGTAGTGTTTCCACTTTTTCACACTCTGGACCAAAGCATATAAATCCTTGTCATAAGTGGGATAGTTTATCACAACCTTAGAGAAATTCTCTGAATGGTAACATATCAGCTTCTTTTGCTGCATCAGTACATCTCCCATCACTACAACAAAACCCTGTGATTAGCATCCCTTTTTGCTTCCTTTTTTGCATCTAGAGACCATTTTTGGTGCTATTTGTGTCCATTTATCAAATATGGTGCAAAACTTGATGC
>APFE030501399.1:673-11681 GCA_000404065.3 Pinus taeda | reverse complement strand
TACAACCTATTCTTGAAAATTAGGCGAATGGAAGGTTGTAACTCCTAATTTCAAGGCAATTTACGTTTTTTACCCTCTCCCTAAAATAAGGCGGGCTATTTGAGGTGATTTGTAAAAATGTACTATGATACAAAATATTCGCCCACTAAAAATTTAAAACCCCTTAACTTCCCCAAAGGGTGAACATTCGCCCCTAAAATTTTCCATGCCTTAGAAGCAAAAAGAATACAAAAATTCCCACTAAGAAATAAATCCAAACCCAAACTGAAAAGATAACAGAAGCTCCTGTGACTAAAGTTCTACAAATTATCCCTAGGGGAACTCAGGAGACTTCCAACCCAAACATTGTAGATATAACTTGATCTGAAACTGTTACTCAGACCATTCCAATTAAGAGAGTTAAAAACAAAATTGCTGGTACACAAACTGAATTACCAAATGCGAAAAAGAAGATAAAAATACACAGACCACATTTACTAAGGAAGATCTCATACAATTAAGAAAAACTCAATTGCCATTCAACATTAAGACTGAGATAGCAAAATTGAAAATATCAGTTCCTTTGACCGAACTAGTGAAAAATGAATCATATAGAGCACAAATCATTAAAACATTAAATATAGGTGAAGGAGAGGATGTTGTAAACTTGAATGATGATCAACCTAAGTTATTGTTTGGTCTAGAAATAAATGGTAGCTATCAACAAGGGGGTGTTCCTCCTTTCTACATTAGCTTGACTGTTCATGATAAAATCTTACATAATGCTATGCTAGACTCAGAGGCATCCCATAACTTAATGCTAAAAGCAATCATGGAGAGATTAAACTTAGATATCACCAGACCATATAAGGACCTATTTTCTTTTGATTCAAACCAAGTCAAATGCTTTGGCCTGATTAAAGATTTGTGTGTGTCTCTAGTCCAGTGCCTAGTAAAGAGTATTGTGATGGACATAGTACTTGTTGATATCCCACCCAAGTTTGGAATGATATTATCTTGCTCATGGGGAGAAAAATTACAGGGATCTCTACAATTAGACATGTCATATTCCACCATATCTATTTTTCGTCAACAAATGAAACTTTACAGAGAAATATTGATGAAATACATAATGAGTAGTGTAGAAAAACCATAGTATTTCCCTATATACTCCATGCATTCTCATATGGACTCTTTCAGCTTGTATAATTTAGAAAATTACAAAAATGAAATCACAGTTGTAGAAGAAAAATACAAAGCTTCTGATAGTGAAAACATTTTTCATGAGTCCCTATGGCATTTAGATTTTGATGGCTCTGTGAATAGATTAGGAGAAGGTGCAGGAGTTTGGATTCACAACATGGAAAATAATCATTCTAAAGGTCATGCATTTAGATTAAACTTTAAATGTAGAAACACCATGGCAGAATATGAGGCTCTAATCTTAGGACTACAAATGGTTAGAAAACTTGGAGCCAAGAGAGTTTCTATCATGGGAGACTCAAAATTGATTATAAAACAAATAAAAGGCGAATATTCTATGAATAAACCTAGACTTAGCCAATACAGAGAGATTGTCCTGGATTTGATTAAAGACCTTCTTGAAACTGATTTTGTTGCCATTCCAAGGAAACAGAACATGCAAGCTCACAATCTGGCCACTTTTGCTAGTACCTACAAATTGCCTTTTCAACTCAACCACAATGTTGGCTTGAGGGGGCCTGAGCCAGGTTCGAAGTTAATTAGCCAAACAAATCCCTACGCTATGCATACCTTCGCGCAGGTCACTTTGTGCACTATCCTGAACCGTGAGACCTTTGTGATCTGTTAGGATCACTTTTTGTGTAGCCCTAACCAGGGGCTGGGATGCTTTCGCGTTGCTAGGGCTGTGATCTGCACTATTTCCCCAAGTTACACTGTGTATCTTACTTATTTTCTTACAATTGTTAGTTAAATTCACATAAACAGATACCTTATCTCATATTTACTTAATCAACACAATTAGATATGTTCGTGCACCGTATAAACAACAAACATGCAATTTATACCCGATATATTTAATGTAGAAAACATGAAGTAAATACATAGAATTGAGGTAAAACTTCTCTTTTATTAATGTTTCAACAGTTACAAAATCGACTCACCCTGCGCACTTAGATGAAGGGGTCCGCGCACTCAGCTATGGAATACTAGGCCTTTGTGCATTCACCTGTAGAGCCTCCTCCTACTCTATGACCCAAAGACTCGACTCTACACCTAGATCTTTCGTTATCCTTCTATTCCATGATCACTTCAATTCTATTCCATTCTTTTTTTTTCTCAACTACTTAGAGCCTCGCTCTATTTATACAATCCCATGGTCCTCGGACCATGGGTAGATCTTTAAAGCCGACATTATATTACAAAATTGAGGGCGGACAACCCTATGACTCATTTACAACTTTGCACTCCGCACCCACAAAATGCAGAGTCTTTACATCAAATTTACACTTTTTGGCCAAAATCTGGGTTTTAAGCCCCAAAACTTCGCTTGGGGGATCCCACGCCCAAGAGGACCCCAACACAAACATCATGAATCGCCCTCGAGTCACTATGTCGGTGCGGAGATATTCACGCAGAGACCTCCCAACTCTGCTTGGACTGCTGTAAGATCGGCATCGCACTAAGAAGCTACCTATACACTTCCTGGATGCACTATTTAGAGACTGCTATAGCTAAACTACTGCCCTGCACTTGTTCCTATGTTCCCTGCATCTGCACAAGCTTGGATTCAATTGAGGCTGTAATGACAAATGCCTCATCGATCCATGGTTGTATGCACGCCTTCAAGACAACTTCCCTATGTTGCGTAGCATCTACTTGCTCCTTGAATGCTTTTTCCTATTGCATTTGCGTGAGCCTCTGTGTAAGGGCCACCGTCTACATGGTCCCTTTTATTTCATCGTATGGTTGATGTAGCTTGTGCACCTCTGTTTCTAAGAACTGTATGTTCAGGTCCTCCTGTAGAGTGTTGAGGAACTTGAACGACTCTTCAAATAGTTTGGTGCATTCCTTCACTACACTTGTTATCGGGAAAACTAGTGTCCATTCAGAGCTGCTAGTCCCACTAAGATGGGTAGCTTTCTTAGAAACAAACAGTTTAAAGTCACTTGTATTTTCCTTTATGAGAGATAGATGAGAGAGAAGCAGAGAGTACCAACCTCAGTCTTTCACTAGTCTCCTTTCTTGTTTCCTCTCTCCCTTGATAGAGCTTTCGCCTCTCCTTTCTCCCTTGTCCTGCTTCAAAGAACACCTGTAGAGTCAAAGCATCAAAATACCATCAAAGCATAGAGATCTATAACCATAAACAATATAGGATCATATGTATATTAACCATACAAATTCATACACAAATAAAAGATTTAGAGATATACAAGTATATGGAGGAAAACTCAAATAGCTTTATTGATAGAAGTAGAGAAGAGAGGATTACAACCAAACTGTCTGATCTAGTGCCATCCTCCCAGCATGAAAGCCCTCTTCACCTCATGAAAAGCTTAGATCACCTAACAATACATTGTTTCATAAAGAAACCAACAACACTTCCTTACAAAATACAAAATTCCAGCCTCTGGATCTCTGGGATGAGGGATCCATACATAGATTTTTGTAGGTGGGTGAGTCAGCTTCTGGGATTTTGATTAGTGTCATTTCACTGATAGTTCTTGGTTCGACTTGGAGATTTCATGATCTCTTACTCATCCTTGGGCGAATTCAGAAAGGCAACTGTCAAATGAGCAGTTTCTAGAAGATTCTCTGGGTTTCCACCTAGCCAACTGCCTCTGCCATTTGTCTGCTCTCGCTCATCACACCCTATAGAAGGGATTTTTAGTATGCATCATGCATTTTTCATGTGATAGGTGAGATGCATTGAATCCTTAGCATGGAGCAGTTTGTATGGTCTAGTTTTGACCAGTTCTGAGCAGTTTTTCAGGGAGAACTTCTGGGAAATGATGTAATAAGTTGAGCTTGTTCCTTTAGGGTATGAAATAGCACTTTTAGGGGTTTAGAAGCCCCTTGTTTATGGACAAATGTGATTGGGGTTGCAGTGCCTAAATATTTCTATAACAGTTGCCCCCTAAAGCATGAGGTCGTAAATCGTTTGATGTCGAGTGAAATGCTTTATCATGAGGATCTAAGGTTTTTCGCACTGGAAGGTGACCTGTAATAAGATACAATACAATATTTGAAAAGAGAAATCGCTCTTGTCTGTAATGGAAAAGTTTGTCGCTATTGTTTAAATGAGTTTAATGACAAAGATAACTCGGTCCTTTTTAGTTTTAGAGAGTTTGAAAAGAGACGGAAAGGAAACTCCAGTAATACTTTTTTGTAGTATAATCCCTTATGTCCAAAAAAGCATAAAATAATATGAAAGGGATGACTTTTCCAATCACTTTAACAAGCCGAAAAAGACAAGCGCTCGATCTTTTTGTGTAATGATCCCTCAGGTCCAAAAAGATTAAAATACAAGATGGATGGCACTTCCAATCAGTTTAACAAGCTGGAGAGGCCAATTTCTTGGCAATATTTTTATATTTTATGAGTCTAAAAAGAGGTTAAAAGAGGCTCGTTTTTTGAGGAATGAGTGATAATTCGGGTAGTAGCTGGTCCCAAGTAAGGTTTGGAACTTTTCAATTATGGCAGTGTAAAGAAGATGGCTAACAGAATCACTCATTGTAGCTGTTCCTCAAAAGGGTAAACAATCAAGTGGAGGCGTATGATCGGCTAAAAAGTGGAGGTGATGGTAAGAACACGAACAAGGCTCAAAAGCTGATAGTAATGCGATCACAAAGGTTATTTACTAAAAGGTGGGTTCATGTTTTAATGAGCTTAAACTCTGGGGGAACATATGCTCATTGCTAGGTTTATTTTTTAACGATCTTGAAATTTGCATAAACCTGCTTGTGATAATGGTTAGAGATGTTCGATTCACCATTAACACTATGTTCTCTTGACAGTTGTACGACATGTTCAATTTCTCCATCAAACTAATTAGAAATGTAAATACATGCTTGAAAAATGAGTTAAAAAACCAAAACCTTACTTGAATTACGTGAACAATGACATAAAAGTAGTTTTTACCTCTTATTTTACCATTTCATTCAAATTTGGGATTGTTGGAGCTCTGGAGGTGGTTTCCCCCTCAATTTTCATCAACTAATTCTGGGAGATTCTGTGGACTATTTTCGGCGCCGTTTGGACCAGGTATGAGCTAACCCTAAGCTCTTCAATTACATTCTTTCCTTTTCTGATTCTGAGCATTCTTTCCTATTCTTCTAGGCCTCTGGGGTTTGAACAATTCATTCTCTCCCTATTGCACCTAGTATACATCGAAAGGTACGATGCATACTGGGCTGGCCATTGGCCAGTCAGTATGCATCCCATCTAGTACACAACTAGGGTGCGATGGGTGCAAGGACGAAAGTTTATGCATTGATTTTTCAAGGAAAGTTTGCCTGTTTTTGGCCAAATCAGGATCCTAATTCTTCCCTTGCTTGTTTTTCAGAGATTCATTGGAGCAAGATGGTCATTACATGGCATGAAAATGAGCACAAAGAAGAGGATATGATTGCCTTACATGATATGGGTACGGTGACTGCATTGCGGAACTGTGGCTTGCTCAAATTCTTCTGCATATCCAACATGAGGCAACAAATCAATTTGTTGCAATATCTTCTCGATGCATGGGATCCTACCAACCAAGTGTTCCTGATTAGAGGTAAATCCATCCCTTTGACTGTTAAGGATATCTACTTCTTGACCGGTTTATCGAGATGTGGTGCCCCTCTCTCACTATCGGGATCCGCCCATGGTGGTGTATCTATGAGGGATTATGTTGGCCGATTTTGTAGAGATGGATCTCAGTTGAGTAGGGAAGGCAAGATAAGTATTCGAGATGTCAGTGAAAAATCCTTGAGGACTATCTTATTCACCTTTGCTAGATTGGCTAGTAGCATGGCTCTTCACTTAGCCAATAGGTCCTACATGCAGTATGCCTTGGAATGCTTTGAACCAAAGGTATTCAATTGGTGTGATGTAGTACTTCTGGTGATAAAAGTACAACTTACCAAGGTGAAGAACAAAAGATCCAAGAACTTTGGTTATGGTTCTATTCTGACCACTTTCGCCTTGGAGAAGATCCAAATGATGCAGCCATAGTACATTTCACTCAGAGTGCTAGCGCCGACAGAACCACGGATGCAAAGATGGGTCGATCTGATGGCTAGACATGCTGGTCAGTCACAGATTTCATTCTCTGATGCTTTCTTTGAGTGGTTCAACTGTCAGCAGATGGTTTATGCCAAGTCTCCATATGCTGGGATGGATTTCCATGGCGACCCAGATTTGGTGCTGCCAGCTGGTGAGCAGTGGGGAGTTATGGGTAAAATATCTAACCATATCTCTGCTTATTGCTTTTATAATGTTATTGTGTTTTCTAAATGTTATCAAGACTAATAAAACCCATCTACTTGTGTAGATATTGGACCGGTTCGACTAGTAGTGCGCTCGAGGGTAGCAGCTGCCATTCCAACAGGAGAGGCTGTAGGGAGGGTTGTCCTTCGCAATCTAAACATATCCAAGACCCTTGTAGTATTGCAGGATCAGATCAAGAGTCTCACCCTTGGTATTCAAGATGTGAGGATTGATGAGTTACCTCTGAGATTACAACGTCATACTACTGGCGTGTCGAGTCGATGGACTAGGCTCTTATGTATGATTGTACAAGTGGTGACTTTCTATCACTAGCACCATTAGTCTAGGGTGGTTTCCTACATTTTTGAGTATTTGGGTCGCATGACCGATTTTGTCCTGGACTTAGAACATTTTGAAAAACTATAAACAATTATATATATTTTTTATTTTCAGAGTTTTATTTTGGGTAAGTTATATGTTCCTGATGCAAATGTTGATTGAAATGCTTTCTTTTATAAATGTTGCAAATGTCTATATAACACATAATTTGCTAATGAATAATTTAATGTGTTTAAGTTTCTGGAAATGTGTTGATATTGAATAGAATCAAATTGCCTTTCCAAAATCTTGACCCTTAGGAACATACGATAGATAGCTGGATTTAGAATGGAATAGATGCCAGTAAGTTGTAGGATGATGAGCTGTGAGTCTAGCCTGACAATAAGTTGGTGTATGCCATGTACGATGGCATCAGGGAGAAGTTCTATCAATGCGCTATACTCAGTGATGTTATTCATTGACTGACCAATACATACCCCTCTAAAACTCACTAACTCGCCGCTTGGATAAAAAATGGCCCAGGATGCAAAAGATAGGTTCCGTGTACTACGACTAGCTCTGTCAGCATATCCAACAAATGATTCCAAAAGGTTCAACATCTGCAACAAATGCAAAAGTGGATTACCTAACCAAAAAGATCACTCTTGATGAAAACAAAAATGTAACAAAAGCATATAAAGACATTACTACACTTAATCAAGCATAGTAACGTTTAAGGTACAACCCGTTTCGAGGTTGTGACAATGGAATCTCATCATAATCTACTAGCTCGTAGGCTCCTTTCACTAAGACTCGCTTATCAATGTAGGGACCCATCCAAAATGATTGGAACTTTCCTGCTCCCAATTTATCAGATTCCTGATCATAAAGTAAGACCAAGTTGCCTTCTGAGAAGACACGGGTTTGACATTCCTTTCAAACTGCATCTTGACTCATTTCTTATGAGCTTTATTAGCCAAGCGGCGTCACAACTGGTTTCATCCAATTGGACTAGTTCCAAGAAATGAGGCTCTTCCTCTGAAGTTCCGGGGAGAAGGTCGACTGCGAGCTTGAGAGATGAAATCTCACACTGAATTGGCAAGACCGCTTCCAGACAATACACTAATTGAAAGGGTGCAAATCCGGTTGCATTTCTCACCGATGTCCTATATTCCCACAAGGCTAAGTACAGGATTAGGTGAAAACTCCATTTATGGACTCCAATCATCCTTTGCAGCATGTGCTTCAGGACTTTGTTGATGGCCTCAACTTGTCCGTTAGCTTGTGGATAATATGGAGTAGAACTATCGTGAGACAGTCCTAATTTGGTAGCTAATTCGACCATCATGTGATTGTGGAAATGTGATCCATGATCTATGACTATAGCTTGTGGAACTCTGAATCTAGAGACTACATGATTGAAAAAGAAAAGAGCAACCATTTCTCCATTGTTGTTTAATGTAGGGATTGCCTCGACCTATTTTGTAAAATATTCAACTGTAACTATAATATACCCATGCCCCCCGACTGAGGTGGGGTTACATGTCATGAAATCTATGCCCCATTTGGCAAATGGCCCAACATCAACTATTAGATGCAGAGGTGTGAGTGGTATTCTAGTTTTGTGGTTGAATATTTGACAAGCATGGCAACTTTTGACTGCAGTTATGCAATCTTTGAAGATTGTTGGCCAGAAGTAACTTACTCGTAAAATATTTTGTGTCATAGCGTAACCAAATTGATGCCCCCCACATGCACCTAAATGACAATCATTCAGGACTTTTTCGGCCTCCTCATGCGTGAGGCACCTTCGCAGAACTGTATCGATACCGCGACAGTAAAGTGCATCATCGACAATCATGTAGTCTTCTGCTTGGTATCGAGTATGTCGTTGTTCTGAGCGAGAGGTGTTAGTCCTATATGTTTGGTTTTGGAGGTAGATGATTATATCTCCATACCACAGATCGCTCGACGATATTAGAAACAAAGATTCATCCACGATTGATGCTTTGGAAGTTGAATCATTGGACGAAGATGGGAAGTCGCATAGTAACTCCGCGAAAACTAGAGATTTCTTTGATTTGGATTTTAGGAATTCTAGATCAAACTCTTGCAAAATGGCTATCCATTTCGAATATTTGCCCCCAAGTAACTGATGTGACAGAATGTAAGTCATAGGGTTGCAATCTGACAAAATGGTAGTTTTTTGAAAGAGGATATAGTGTCAAAATCTCTATATTGTTTGAACAACTGCGAGAGCCAGCTTTTCAACATAGGAGTACTTTCTTTCTATATCATTTAAGTTTTGGCTTAAATAATAGACAGGATGTTCAATTCCATTTCTTCTTGAACTAAAACCATTTCTAGATACAGGTTAAAGTATTTTTGATAGTCATGAGTGTACATTAATGATGCTTTAATTAGGGATTCCTTTAGAGCATCAAAGGAAGCTTGCACAGCCTGATCCTAGTTAAAGGGCACTTCTTTTTTCAAAAGACGCATATAACCTTTAGCAAGTTCAGCGTAATTTGGAACGAACCTCCTTAGAAAGTTTGCTTTCCCTTGGGATTTTTGAATATGAAGAAAATTTGAAGGTGGAGGCATATCAATGATCACCTGAACCTTACATGGGTCGAGTTGAATCCCGTCCTTAGAAACCACAAAGCCAAGTAAACGACCATATCCGACACAAAACACACACTTGTGCAGATTGAGTCATATCTTGTAATGTTGGAAACATAGAAATATAGCTCTCAAATGCTGCGGATGATCAGTCCGCTTTCACGAATGAGCCGGTAGATCATCGAGATATGGTTGAACGATGTTCTTAATGTCGTGGAAGGCATAATTCATAGCCCTCTGAAAAGTTTCCCCTGTGTTCTTTAAACCGAAAGGTAATTTGCAATATGCAAATGTGCCCCACGGACATATAAATGCAGCCTTCGACTGGTCCTGTGGGCGGATATTTATTTGATTATACCCAGAAAATCCATCCATAAATGAAAATATTTCGCATCCGGTGCATTCATCAATTATCTTGTCGATGAAGGGTGTAGGGTAGTCCTTTGGACAAGCTTGATTTACATCCCTGTAATCAATGCACACTCTAATCGTTCCTTGTTTTTTCATCACAGGAACAATATTCGATACCCAATCACTTAGAGGAACTGGGTAAATGAAACTAGCATGCAAAAGTTTTTCAACTTCTGCCTTGCTGGTAGCGGCTTTCTTCGGGTGCACCTGCCGAAGTCATTGTTGTACCAGTTTGACATCTGGATACATCTTGATTTCGTGTTCAACTATGCTCGAGTCAATGCTTGGCATTTCTTCATATGACCATGCAAAGACATCTCTGAACTTGTGAAAGAGAGTGCAATATATTTCCAGTTCTGAAGAAGAGCAAGATTTGCTGACATTAATATTCTCTACAACATTTGGTTTGGTAGAGATATTTATGGCGATAGTTTCTTCAATATTGGACATATTTCGCTCAGAATCCACCGCATTTACAGTATTTGATAGAAGATCAAAAACTGAAGGATGATTAAGGTCACTGGAATAATCTTCGTGGTAATCCAGAAGATGGGAACGATGGTGGTAATCTTCCCATGGTGCCTTTCCTATCATCATTGACTGAACAATTCCTTCATCTGTAGAATGTACATGTGACAAAGGATTTGAAGAGGTACCATATTCTTTAGACCTGTCTATCCAAACACTTGATGAGCATTGATTTTGGTTTGCCACCCAGGCCAAGAAAATTGATTGCTACAATATTTCTATTAGGCTTGGAGGCAATACATGGCGATGATCCATGCTAACATCATGTTCAGAAATCTCCTAAATCTTTTTAGATGTAGAAGATACCATATTGCAAGTTTCCACCATGGCTACTTCTACCAGATTACTCGGAGGCAGTAGAGCAAAAGTACCCATCAAGGTAGTGTTAGAATATTAAATATTACAGAGAAATGGAACACATAGAATATTGCAGAAATATAAACACAGAAAACGCACAAAACAAGAGAGACACAGATATATGTGGTTCACCTAGTTTGGGCTACGTCCACCCCAAACAGCTAGTCCTTCCTTTTTATTATCCAACAAAATGAAGAGACACAACCTACAGCAAATCTGCTGTAATATCTTCTGTCTTCTCTCGCAGTCTCACCTCTCTGTTTCTCGCTCACATAGAATACACATCTATCTCACAGCCTCAAATACAATGCCCTCATACAAAGAGAGGGGTTTCCTTCTA
>APFE030501396.1:12275-30182 GCA_000404065.3 Pinus taeda | reverse complement strand
TTATTAGACATAAATTGTGTTATGACTTTCTATACCTATAAATTTCAATTTCAATATATTTCAATTATAATTTAAATTAACAAATTTAACCCATCATCTCATAATTTAACAATGTACATTTTGGTATTCAAAATATTAATTTAAAATTAATGCAATCCAAACTTAAACCAACAACACAATATTTTAGATGTAGTCAATTTGGACGTGCTCATTTCACCCTCGGCACAATATTTTTCATTTCAAAAACACTCTCTTGATAAGATTTCAATTCAAAAACACTCTTTCGATAAGATTTTTCGTATGCATTAACACAGAATTTATAAAATTTAATACATCATAAGATCTTTCCTGAGACATTTGGCTCTATAAATTTTAATAAGTCATGTTGTCCTTCGTGAAATATTCAGCTAACTAGGTTCTAGTTATGATATACTAATGTGCATTGTGGGCACACAACCTATGTATGAAACTCTCTAAAATTATATCCATGGCGCAAGTTTTGCAAACATAAGCTAGGCCAAAGATAAAACATGGTTTTTTTTAGAGGGTTTGAAATTTGATTCATGGATAGACTATATACATCTCTTAAAATAAATGAAATTAATTAAACTTAATCAGCTAGTAGTGATGTTTTACACTATAATTTTATGAAAACTTGGTGATGTTTTGCGATATATAATTATAAGTAAAATTAATAGGAAAGACTATGGAATTGAATTGTAACATATAAAAAATGGTGTCAAGAAACTTGAGGTTAACTTTATTGTACATTTTGGTTTTGTTGTAGCAACTACAACCACCCTCTAAAATTTTGCCTTAGCTTTGTTTCGGAGACTCCCTGCCAACCATCCTTAGCGGCATGTCTTGCACTATCCAAGTACATATGCTTCAATTGAGTTTCAATGGCTTGCCAGCCTGTGCATGTCAACTTGATTGTCTCTCACCATAGGCTGTCATTTCGGACTTATGCATTTTTCTAGTTGAGGTGCTCCCCTTGAAAATTGTGCAATTTTAGAGGGGAACCATCCTTCCCTCCAGAAATTGTGCAATCCTGTTGGGCTCCAGAAATACAAAATCCAGCTAGGCAACCTTCCCTCCAGAAATTGTGAAATCCAACCTGACGCTGGACTTTAGCTCAGAAATTGTGCAATTATGACTGACAACTAGGGCTTCGGTCGAGAAATTGTGCAATGCATGAGAAATTCCACAAATCTCATCCTCAGGTTTGCAGACTGTTGCATGTGCTTTCAGGTTGACCGATTCCCTCCAAGACTTAGCAATCTAATTTTCATGCATGGGCTTCTTTTCCCGAAAAAGTGAAAAGCATCGCTAGATTTTAGGGATCTACTTTTAGCAATTGGAAGTTACATGTAAAGACTGTTTTAGAAACTTCCCTCCAAGTGTCATTTTTTCATAGATTTGTGGCATGCACATCATAAGCCTCATCCTTATCAAAACTTATCTATTCGATGCTGCAGAGATCATTCCTCACATCAATCTTGGAGCTATGACATCCCACATCGCATCTAGGAGTCATCGGCACATTCAACTCAGCTTTTTTTGGGTAAGTCTGCTTTTCATGTCTTTTATAGCTTTTTTTCCCTTTTTGTATTTTGACTTGTGTGAATGCTATCTACTTGGTTTCAATGAACACTTGTTGTCGTTTTGATATATGTTAGCTTCTAGAAGCAATGTTTCATTTTTTCTTTGCACCTCACTACTGTTGCATGCAAGCCATTGTCTTTGCACTAAGGGTCGTCGTTGTAGTGACTCGCTTTCCAGTTTTATGAATCTTACACTCATTGTTTGCATGCATGATCATTCACTCTTGATTTCACTCAACTTTTCCATGCATTCAAATCCTTTCATGTTTTTAGTCGCCCGTCGGTGGGTCTGGGCTGCCTTGGCCCAAACCTTGCCTTACCCGGCCAACAATGTGCATTTCTAAGAGTGAAGGCTCTTCCTTCCTCCCAGAAAATGCACAAATATGGATAGCACTAGCCTCCAGGATTTCTCTGCGCAATTTTGGGAATTAGTTCCCTGCTGGACCCAGAAATTGTGTAATGTAGTTGTTGGGTTTGCATGCCCTTGCTGACTAAAACTATGCATTGCACAATTTCAGTCATCAGTAGGCTAGGCTGGATTGTGCATTATGCAGTTTCAACAGTTAGTCAGCCTCCTGACATCCCAGATTGTGCCTTACACAATTTTGGCAACCAGTCTCCCAACCTCCCAGTGAAAATTGTGCAATCTTTACTATCATTCACCTAGGTATGTTGCATGTCAGTCCTCAAATTTGTTTTGGTTTTCAATTGACAGATTGCTTGCCATGAGTGTTGCTATCTATCTAGGTATCGCAGGTGTTTGTCTGTCTCTCAGGAGTACAGGTTCAATGGTCTCCAAGAGAGCAGGGTCAAAGGACACAGTTGGAAGTAAAATTAGAGATGTCGTTGAGCAAGTTTATATGATCTTGCCTATCTATGAAGAAACCAAGTTGTTCATAGACAAGGACATCAAGATGAAATGGTAGGACATCAATTAGACCTTCTTAGGCACATTTGAGGAAGATTAGGAAGACCGCAAGGTCTATGTCAACATCCACAAGTCTGGCTTTTACCAGATTTCATGCAGGTATCCCCCGTTTCCATGCACGAACATGATCCACTGGATTTTCTAGCACAATGATCCTGAGACAAAGGTGTTCAGAAGTGTCAGTGGGACAAATCTTGCTACCTTTAGGGCTAAGGACTTTCAGCAAATGTATCACTTTCCACAGCCAGTGATCACAATGGATACACCCTTCAACAGACCCAGCAGGAGTGCAAAATCAAGGGATATTTTGAAGAGTTGGGTGAAAGAGCCAGCCAAGTTTAGGAAAACACCCAACCAGGTTTACAAGACGAAGATACTGCGGAAGGAATATCAGTACTTGGTCATCTTTGCATGTTGCTTATACGACAAAGAGAGCATAGAGACCTTCCCGCAGAGTTGGGTGATTTCGTTGGACCAACTGGCCAGCGAAGGAAGACCATGCAACTACTCCGACATGTTGGGTCTTAGGTTGAAGAAATAGGTAACAGAAGTCCGACATCCACCCAAAGGTCAGCAAGTGGAGATATACATGTTTGTGTACATACTTGATGCAGTCTGTGCCCATCAACAGTTCCCAAGCTTAAGTTGGGCATGGACACCTTCAGAAACCTTTGTGCACACTTATTGCAGATTGTTCTCCGAATGCAGCTTTTGCAGAGTTATCACGCAGTTGTCAGAACACTTTGTCACCTTGGTATACAAAATGATATTTGAGAAGGATCCACCTTGCATGTCACAGGCGGTGATGGAGGCATTGATGGACATAGCGGATTGGTATGCCTCACCCCTTGGCACCTGCATATGGATGTACAACGCGGAGAAGGCTCTGCATGTTTTACTAAATTTTTCCATGGAAAATATTGTCATGCAAGAAGTGTCATATCACATCTCAATAGGGTTGTCAGAAAGACTACACAGGAAGAAGGCACCTTGGCCCACTCTTCCTTTGCGAATCAGGTTGTATGAGATACAAAATCTCAAGCATGCTAAGGCCGAGACAGAGGAATTCAAGAGATTCACCTTCAGCACCAGAAGTTTCAATCTGTATTACTCGCATTTCTTAGTGAAGGACCACTATGTGAGAGTGCGGTTTCCTTGGATCCACAAGGTGTGTCATTAGCTTGAGGAAGACACATGGAGATACTGTTATCACTTCTCCAGGCTTAATGAACTAGTCGACATAGCCGCAAAGTGGTTAGCAAAGCAGAAGGAAGAAACACCTCATATAGAAACATCATCAACAACAATGGAGGGTAACATCCCTATGCATGACAAAGGAAAGAGTAAGGTTGTTGCTAATGCAGAGGCAGAGCAAAGCTACAAGTTCAAAGAAGATCCCCTTGTGTTGAAAACAACTTTGGAGATTGAGGCTAAGAGGCCACAACTTGATAAGAGGAACACACAAATGCAAAGAGAGAAATAGAGGATGGAGGAAACATAAAATGAGTTGCAAGAGTTGAAGCAACAACTCCGGGAAGAACTGTAGCTGCGTAGAAGAGAGAAGGAAGCAGAATAGGTACAGGCACAACAGGAGGTGGAACATGCATAGATTGATGAAAGCACACCCATACAGGTTGTAGAGTCATCCGAACAGATGACACAAAGCAAACAGGGTGAGCTGTCACAGGAGCACGACTTCTCTCAAGAGATTGAGCAAATGTTAGAGCAGATGGACACAGAGATGGTTCAGCCAGAGTCAAAACAAGATATTGACCTCATGCCTCATAACCAAGAGGTCAACCCAGAGTAAGTCCTAAGCGATCAAGGAGACACTGAGATCCTTGGAGACAATCTGGAAGCAGAGATGCACAACATATCTTTCAACAAGTCGCAACAAAGAGTTGTATAGTCACACAGAGTGACTACTCTGGATGTCCATGTATCTCCTTCATGTTTTGAAGAATGAGTGATCGTATCCAATGTGCGCAAGCATCCAATAGCATTAGTCGATGCTACCAGAGCATATGTTGATGCCACCAGCTCGAGTGTTTGATTCTTGATAGCAGAGAACGAGTGAATGGATAAGGAGTTACAAGTGGCCAAGTAGGGAGGAGAATAGGTTACAACATCTGCGAGAGCAGAGTTAAAGAGAGAAATAATGAATGAAGTATAGTCTCTCGAGATAGTCATGAAGACTTTGTATTCCAAATTCGTCACCGTGCATAAGTCAGTTGTCCATCTCAATGGTTGGCAGTAGCATTGTGCAGAGAGCATGCATCTTATCAGATTTTCACATTGTTGTTGACCACATGCAAACATGGACAATGAAGTACAAAGGAGCCGCATTGCACTTGCCCAAGATGATGAAGCCCAAGGTGGTAGAGTTGAAGGCACGCATCTGGTGTTAGATCCAGAACTATGAGGAACTCCCGCAGCTCATAACTAATTTGCGGTGTTCACATGCATGGGTGTTCAGGAGCATGGATTCCATTGTGCACACACATGTGATCCCATCCATTGTCACACTCACCAAGGTGAAGACAAAGAACTAAGTCCGACTGGTGGTGGACATGTACTTGGATGAGTTGATGCACATAGCCACCAACGTAAACTTGGAGATCAATGCATACACTACGCATCAGTATGTTGCTGGTCTCGCTGCACTCAAGACTATGATGGGCATGTTATCATACGAGTTGGACAAAGGAGCCAAATTAGTGTACCCGGATGCAACGGAGGCAAGATTTTGCTTCCAGAAGGATGTCACCACAGAATACACGAACACCATCACGGACTACCAAGCTTGGCATTGGTTTGCCACGGTCGATCATCGTGAGGATGTCGAAGAGTTGATCTTTCCACAACTGTTTGTGTTTTAGTGATGTCTTGCATGGCTTAATCAAGCCATTTTATCTCACATGGGTACATGTGCAGATTGTAATGTAATATCTTGTAAAAGTGAAAGACCAAGTGTCGATAGTCAAATGTAACAATCATGTAGTAGTTGGAGAGCCATGAGGGAGGCGAAGAGTCACAAAGGGGAATGTCAAGGGCCACCCCGCCCTTTGCTATTTATACAACCTCATAACTCATTGTACAAGCTTTTGGGAGCCAATATTCCTATAGAAGTGTCTTAGAGAAAGCTTGGAGTGTATTGTAACGAGCCTTGGCTTCTCCACAGTGCAAAGCTAGTATATATCTTTGGAGGAGCAAGCGACAGTGGCAATAACATTCTATTTTCAGGACTAGTAGTTGGACATAGTTGTATGTATGATTAGAACTTTCACTTTATTAATATAACAAAGCCAACACATTTCATGCATATGTTGTTATTGTATTTCATCTATCTTGGTTACCCTAACAATATATGTAACTATTTGCTTACACATGTATGTATGGACTTTTCTATATATGTTTGTATGAATCTTATTGAGATGTGATGTTGGTTTAACCGTCACTTTGGATTGTTGGTTAACCTGATTTCCATCTTGTGATGTATCTTTTCTCATGTGTTCCCTTTCAAGCTGCGTGTTTCCACAAGTTTCTAAGGGGCACACTCATTCCCCATTTCGTGTGTTAGAACCCTTCGTGCACCTTTCTTGGTTTGTTGTGTTGGTCACACCTTTGCCACCAACAAGGACATCCTGCTTGCCTTTATGCACAACCACAATCAAGGAGATATTGTATGACCCATTACTGGGACTCCTACACCAAATGGTCTGAGGCCTAGTTGGGACTTCTTACTAGGGAGATTCCCTTCCATGTTGGCGGATCTAACACCATCAACATTTTTGGTGCTAGAAGGAGGGCCAAATGACAAGATGTGTCCTTGCATCCTGTTTTGAATATTTGCACATCTGTCATGGATATCGTTAGACTCATCCCTTCGCGATGTATGTCTAATGCTGAATCTCTCAACATCACGAGGGAACTTTTTGATCTCTTGTCGGAATTCACGTATGATGGTGAAGGCGAAGTGGCCTGGTGTGAGTACTGCCTTGAGGATGAAGATGAGATCTATGAACAGGAGGTCAACTTGCTAATTTCACACACACTTCACGAATCCCCACAACGATGGTGCCACAACCTACCTCACGGTTGCATGCACTCCCTTGACTAGTTTTGTGATTTAATCGAATCTACTTCCCATAATTTTGATCCTGAACCTCTTGACAAGAAACTGTCAAAACAACAGAAGAGTCCGCAAGAATCGCCTAAGGATTTTTGGCAGCTCTTCCATGTGCTTCAGTTTGAAGCTCCGAAAAACCAGATGAAGTTCCAATATCTTTGGGATAGATTCGAATACTATATTCACAAATAATTCCATCCCAAGATGAAGTTGAAGTTAAAACCCTGCTCATCATACTTCGGTGTTGGAGATGTGCATCACAAGCAAATGCAGTCACTGTCACAAGCGACTGTCCACCTTCCCCTCATCAAACAACTTCACCACCACAAAGTGATGTGGGAGAACATGCACACACGTCTTTTCAACTATCACATCCTCCCAACATCACTTCTCTCAATTTTTGTGCATATTTGGTTGTGAAGCCCATGGGTTGTCACATGAATTTGTTACCTAAACCTCCATCTTCGTGTTCTGTTGATCCTCCAGATTGTAGTGTCTTGTGTTCTTCTATTCCAGACTCCACACTTGTTGGGAACGAGGATCAAGCCATCGAAGGAGTTGGTGTTGCACAACCAACGTGCGTTGTCATTTATGATGAGTATGACTGGGAGCTTGAACATCAATCCACGACGAAGGATGATCCCCTTCTATCTGCACCTCCTCCACTTTTTCCTGACATATTCGGTGAATTTACTATCCCTGAATTTTCTTGTGTAAATCCATTTATAGATGCACCCATTGTTGATCATTCGCAGAACACACCGAATGTCAGTTCATCATTCGACATCGGGGAGGAAAAATTATTCATTGAAGATACACCTAATTTTTCATTTGCTTTTTCTAGAAACATAGAGGGTGAATGTTCTTGCTTCTCATCTACCCCTCTGTTTGATTCATCAGATCATGAGGATGTCAATGAAATTATTTATTTTTCTGATCGTAGTTGTCGTGATCTCTTTATTCCTGTATTCAATCACGATGTGGATTCTATCACTGTTGATTTTTCAAAGCCACCCATTTATGATGATATATCTATCGACGAAGTCGAAACCCCCCAAGCTATCGAGGCACTTCAGCCGGAGCTAATGGTTATGTCAGGCCCTCACTACCCTGATGTTGGTTTCAATTCTGACCAGGAAATTATTGAAACACCTAAGGCTCCTCATCACTCATTTGTATGCATTGAAGATCAATCTAACACATATATTTTGCTTCCTCCACTCAAAATACATGATCCCATCACTCATGCATTTGAGGAATCTTACACAGCAAGCACAAGTGCGCGATGCAAGTTGTCTATTTCTTACGTTTGATTGCATGTCATAGTAAAGATAATGCATATGCTTAACATCTACACACAGTGCTATCACAACACCATGGTAAGTCCATAGATTGCATGTCATGTTCTTTCACTCATTTCTTTTCTGTGGACGCATTTAAACTCAGAGTTTGTTTGTCTTCATTGTTATATCTTTCATGTTTGTTGGTTTGTGTGATTATGTCGTTCGCGAACCATTCCTTCACCAACATGGGTTGACCAATGTGTCGATGGCTGCATTGGAAATATTACTTCACATGATCAGGCCCATGCACCATTAGCTTAGGAGTAGGAGTAGTGTTTGCTTGCATGCATGTTTTCTCACTTACTTCTGTTTTTTTTGTTTGTTTGCTTAATTACTTTGCTTACTCGCTTTTCTTGTGCATTTACTTCTGCTTTTTCTTTTTTTTGTTGTTTGTTTGCTTGTTTACATTTGTAGGTTAATCTGGCATGAGACAGTGTGCGACTCTTGAAACAAGAAAGGTAAAGTACAAGAGGACTTGTGCAGTTACCAATACTTGCTTATCTATCATCATGTATCTATATGATGAACTTGTTGTCTTCACTCCAAGATACACCAATGGAAAATATGTTCTCTTTGAAGTGAACCTTGGTGAAAACACAATGCTTAAGCGCTAACTAGTATCACCTACTCTAGTCGGTTGTTTTTGGGTTAACCCTTGTCATCTCAGCTAAGTAGAGTAAGGTGATGGCGAAAACCTTAATTTCCACATCAGAGGTATATACAAAACAATTATTTGAAGGAACAACCTTTTCTACTCTCAATAAGTCGGGATCCCTCTTCTGCCTCTGAAATGAATAAGTGTTATGCACAATTCTTGAAAAAATGAAAAATGAATAAGGCGAAAGAAGAGGCTTCTTGTGCAGAGAGGTGATTGTTGGGCTTCCAAAATGTCTTTAAAATGACATCCACTTTCATCTTTATCACCACCATTTCACTCATATGTGACAACTCCATACTCATATAAACTTTCATTAGCCACCATTCTCATGAATATATGGGTTAGGATCCTTATTTACCAAAGTTATTTATTTTTTGTGTTTAAAGTGAATTTATGATTAAAAACTAGGAAATTAACATGGTTTCATGTATCTATATATGTGGCTTGAGTTTTGTGACATGTGTAGGTCATTTGGAAGCTTCCAAGGCACCTTTATGTGGCCTCCAATGCTCAAATTCGAATTCCCTTCAAAGGAGATTTGGATATGTGTCCTATTTGGATTGTAACTATATGAGGTGTCTCATCATTTCCCTATTTGGATTAGAACTCTATGAGACACCTAGGGGATATGTGTCTTATTATGAGTGGAGCCTCATTAAATAGGGTAGCTTCTCATCTTTTTGTATAAATAGGAGATCTCTCTCCTTCATTTGGTAGTTTTTTGGTAGCTTTTTAGTTTTGGAAAGCTTTTGTAGCCTTGGAGCTTTTTGAAAGCTTTGGAGAGCTTTGTAAACTTTTGTATTTTTGAAGAATTTGAATAAAGCTTTGATGTTCTCAACATGGAAGGAGATGTGAGTAGATGTCATGGAGCATATTGGAATGTAAGGTAGAGTAGATTTTGTTTTGTAGTTTTGCTTTGATTTCATTCAAGTATGTCATTTTATTGTTTTCAAGTTTTCAAGTTTAGATTTTCCATTCATGCAAGTTTAATTCATGCAAGTGTGTTCAACCGGTTGATTGTAGATTTATCTAACTGTGTAATCTATTCTTAGAAAAATAGTCCAAGAAAGTATTTTCCAATTGGTGATTAGAGCATTAGAGCACAGAGTAGATTAGTTTTCCTTTACATGTTTTGTATTTTCTTTCCATTTCAATTTCATTAGAATAGTCACTCATTACATAAATGAATGTTTACATAGCCTTTCGTTGATGGTGTATCCTCAAACTAAATGGTGAAATGTTGTGTTTATGAATGAGATTTCTTGTTGTTCAATGCCTTTTTCTTCTTAGTGAACTCAGTCATGATATAAATATTTCCAGAGCCTTTCGTTGATGGTTTATCCTCAAACTAAATGGCGAAATGTTGTGTTTATGAATGAGATTTCTTGTTGTTCAATGCCTTTTTCTTCTTAGTGTAGTCACTCATGATATAAACAAATATTTCTAGAGCCTATTGTTGATGGTTTATCCTCAAAGTAAATGGCGAAATGTTGTGTTTATGAATGAGATTTCTTGTTGTTCATTAGTTTAGAGTTAGATAGCTTAATGCCATTTTCTTATCAATTTAGTAACTCATGATTTAAATAGATATTTCCAAAGCCCTTCGTTGATGGTTGAACCTAAGACTAAGTGGTGAAATGTTTTACTAATGACTGAGTTTTTCCTTGCATTTTCATGTTTACTTCTTTTAGAATTTTTGCTTTCATTTCATAGACATTTTGTCAGCTTAGATTAATCTAACTATTCAAAGTTTTGATTTGTTTCCTTTTCTCCTTTCTTCAGAAATTAGATTTTAACATTGAAAGTCATTAGATTTAACTTACCATTAACGTTTAGAGATTTTCACCTAGAAGCATAGCTTTTCTTTCTTAGATTCATTTCCTTAAGCATAAGAAACAAAACCACCAGAAAAAACATAAAATATAAAACAACGAGGTAAGAAAAAGGGTTAACTAAGCACATATGGTGTACCACACTTCATTAGTTTACGATACCCAGATTGATAATTTAGCAATTTAGGACACTAAATTGACTAGACAGTGATGCAAGTAACTCTATCGGGGTACTGACTAGGCTCGCTAGCAGTGGAGCGATGCTTGTGTTAATACATGACTTCGCTGAGGTACTAACCAGGCTTGCTGGTAGTGGAGTGATGCTTGTGTTCCTGCGTTACTCCACCGGGGTACTTTCCAAGTCTGTTGGCAGTGAAGCAACACTGGAGATGAAAATTAAACTCTCACTATCATATTGCTTGTATACCAATATACCCCTCATCCCCAATTGAAACAACTGTGTTGAATTGGCTTGGAATGTTTTTTGACTGACCAAGAGCATGGCAGGTGCTACATATTTCAATGAAGCTAGTGTGGAAATCAAGATGATGAGAGAACTAAACAATGCTTCTGCAAGAGTCAAACTTACTTTTCACAAATCAAAGTCCATTCAGAAAACTGGAGTTCTACTAGTGTGTCGCCAAGTGTTGTAGTGGCTACAACCACCCTCCAAAATTTTTCCTTAGCTTCGTTTTGGAGCCTCCCTACCAACCATCCTTAGTAGCATGTCTTGCACTATCCAAATACATAGGGTTCAATTGAGTTTCAATGGCCATCCAGCCTATGCATGTCAACTTGTTTGTCTCCCACCACAGGCTGTCATTCCAAACTTAGACATTTTCTGGCTGAGATGTTCCCCTTGAGAACTGCACAATTCTAGAGGGGAACCAACCTTCCCTCCAAAAATTGCACAATCTTGCTGGGTTGCCTGCTGGGCTCCAGAAATGTGCAATCGAGCTAGGTAGCCTTCCCTCTAGAAATTGTGCAATCCAGCTTGACACTTTGCTTCAGCTTAGAAATTGTGCAATTCTAACTGATAGCCAGGGCTTTAGTCAAGAAATTATGCAATCAATGATGGACAACCAATCTTGCTAAGCCCAAAAATTGCGCAAATCTCATCCTCAACCTTGTAGATTGTTGCATGTGTTTTCAGGTTAACTGGTTCCCTCAAGGACTGAGCAATCCTGATTTGCATGCATGGGCTCCTTTTCTCAAAAAAGAAAAAAGAAAAAAGAAAAAATTATCCCTATATTTTAAGGATCTATTGTTAGCAAATGAAGGTTACATGCAAAGATCATTCTAGAAACTTCCCCCCAAGAGTCGTTTTTTCCTAGATTTGTGGCATGTGCGTCATAAGACTCATCCTTATCAGAACTTATTATTATACATTGCAGAGCTCATTCCTCACATCGATCTTGGAGCTCTAACATCCCACATCACATCTAGGAGTCGTCGACACATGCAACTCATCTTTTTTTTTTTTCAGGTAAGTTTGCTTTTAATGTCTTTTATTGTTCTTGTCGCTTTTTGTATTTAATCTTGTGTGAGTGTTGTCTACTTGGTTTGAATGAATGTTTGCTGTCATTTTAATGTATGTTAGCTTATAGAAGAATTTTTTAATTTTTTCTTTGCTTCTCACTTTTGTCTCATGCATGACATTGTCTTTGCACTAACGGTCACAGTTGCGGTGAATCACTTCACACTCATGCTTTCTTTCCATTTTTCTGAACCTTGCACTCACTATTTGCATGCATGATCATTCACTCTTGATTATGCTCAGCTTTGCCATGCATTAAAACCTTTTCATGTTTTTAGTCACCTATTGGCGAGTCTGGGCTACCTTGGCCCTGACCTTTCCTTACCCAGCCAATAATTTGCATTTCTAAGAGTGAAGGCTCTGCCTTCCTCCCAGAAAATGCAAAAATATGGGTAGCATTGGCCTCTAGGTTTTCTCTACGCAATTTTGGGAGATAGTGCCCTGTTGGCCCCATAAATTGCGAAATGCAATTGTTGTGTTTGCATGCCCTTGCTCACTGAAACTACGCATTGTGTAGTTTCAGCCCTCAGCAGGCTAGGCTGGACTTTGAATTATGTAGTTTTAGCAGTCATTCAGGCTCTTGACAGCTCGAACTATACCTTACACATTTTTGGTAGTCAGTTTCCTAGCCTCTCGGTGAAAATTGTGCAATTTTTATTATCAGTCACCTAGGTACGTTGCATGTCAGTCCTCAAATTTGTTTTGGTTTTCAACTAACATATTGCTTTCCATGAGTGTTTCTATGTCTCCAGGTATTGCAGGTGTTCGTCTGTCTCTCAGGAGTACAGCTTCAATGGCCTCTAAGAGAGGAGGGTTAGATGACACTGTTGGAAGTGAAATTGGAGATGCATTTGAGCAAGTGTCTATGATCTTGCCTATCTACGAAGACACCAAGTTTTTCATAGACAAGGACATCAAGGTGAAATGGTAGGACATCAACGACACCTTCTTAGGAACATTTGAGGAAGATATGGAATACCACAGGGTCTATGTCAACATCCATAAGTCTAGCTTGTACTCGATTGCATGTAGGTATCCTACCTTTCCATGCGCAGAAATGATCCACTAGATTGTTTCGCACACTGATCCTCAGACAATGGTATGAGCAGTGTTAGTGGGATAAAACTTGCTACCTTCTGGGTGAAGGACTTTCAACAAATGTATCACTTGCCACAGCCGACGATCACAATGGATACACCCTTCAACAGACCTAGCAATAGTGCAAACTCAAGAGATATCTTGAAGAGTTGGGTGAAAAATCCAGCCAAGTTCAAGACAACATCCAAACAGGTTTACAAGACAAATATACTACGGAAGGCATATCAGTACTTGGTCATATTCGCATGCTTCTTATACAACCAATAGAGCACGAAAATATTCCTGCAGAGTTGGGTGATTGTTATGGACCAACTAGCCAGTGAAGGAAGACCATGCAACTGGTTCGACATGTTGGCTCTTAGGTTGAAGGAACAGGTAACAGAAGCCCGACATCCACCCAAAGGTCAACAATCAAAGATAAACATGTTTGTGTACATATTTGATGCAGTATGTGCCCGTTAGCAGTTCCCAGGCTTAAGTTGGGCATGGAAACCCTCATAAAGCTCTCTCCATGCTTATTGCAGGTTGTTCTTCGAATGAAACTTTCTTGAAGTTATCACATAGTTGTTAGACAACTTTGTCACCCCGTATACAAAATGATATTTGAGCAGGATCCATCTTGCATGTCAATGGCGGTGATGGAGTCATTGATTGACATAACAGAATGGTATGCCTCACCCCTTGACACCTTCATATGGATGTACAACGCGAAGAAGGATCAACATGTTTTACCAAAGTTTTCCATGGACAATCACGTCATGCAAGAAGTGTCATATCACATCTCGATAGGGTTTTCAACAAGACTGCACAGGAAGAAGAAGGCACCTTGGCCCGCTCTTCATTTGGAAATCGAGTTGTATGAGATACAAAAGACTAAGCATGCTCAGGTCATGATAGAGTAATTTAAAATATTGACCTTCGGCACCAGAAGTTTCAATTTGTATGACCCACATTGCTTGGTGAAGGACCACTGTGCGATATTGTGGTTTCCTTGGATCCATGGGGCATGTCATTCGCTTGAGGAAGACCCATGGAGATACTACTATAACTTCTCCAAGCTCAATGAAATGGTCATCATAACCACAGAGTGGTTAGCAAAGAAGAAGGAAGCAACATCTCAGATAGAAGCATCATCGTCAGAGTGGAGCGTAACATACTTATGCATAACAAATGCTAGATAAAGGTTGTTGACAGCGTAGAGGTAGAGCAAAGCTGCAAGTTCAAAGCAAATCCACTTGTTTTGAAAGAAGCTTTGGAGATTGAGGCTAAGAGGCGACAATGAACGCGAAAAGGAAAAGAGAGAAATAGAGGATGGAGGGAACATAAAAGGAGTTGCAAGAGTTGAAGTAGCAACTCTGGGAAGAACAAGAGCTGCGTAGAAGAGAGAAGCAAGTGCAGGAGGGATAGGCGCAGCTGGAGGCGCAACATGCACAAATTGATGAAACTGCGCCCATACAGTTTATAGACTCATCCGAGCAGCTAACACAAAGCATACAGGGTGAGCAATCGCAGGAGCAGGACTTGAATCAAGAGATTGAGAAAATGTTAGAGCAGATGGACATGAAGACGGTTCAGCCAAAGTCAGAATAGGATATTGACCTCATGCCTCATGACCAAGAGGTCAACCCACCGAAGTCACTAGATCTAGAAGCAAAGCAAGTCCTAAGAGATCAAGGAGACACTAAGATCCTTGAAGACAATCTAGAAGCAGAGATGCACAACATATATATCTTTCAACGAGTCACAACATAGAGTTGTGCAGTCACGCAGAGTGACTACTATGGATGTCCATGTATCTCCTGTGCAGTTTGAAGAACGAGTGATCGTATCCGATGTGCGCAAGAATCAAGCAGCATTGGTCGATGCTACCAGAGCATATGTTGAAACCACTAGCTTGAGTTTTCGATTCTTGATAGTAGAGAATGAGCGAATGGCTAAGGAGTTACAAGTGTCCAAGCAAGGAGGAGAGCAGGTTACAACATCTACCAGAGTAGAGTTTAAGAGATAAAGAATGAATGAAGTATTGTCTCTCGAGACAGTCATGTAGATGTTGTATTCCAGATTTGTCACCATGCATAATTCAGTTGTCCATCTCAATGGTTGGTAGCAACGTTGTGGTAGGAGATCACACATCTTGTTAGAATTGCACACTGTTATCGACCACATGCAAATAGGGACAATGAAATACAAAGGAGCCCCATTACACTTGCATAATATGATGGTGCCCATGGCGGTATAGTTGAAGGCATGCATCAGGAGTCAGGTCGAGAACTATGAGGAACTCCCACAACTCATCACTAGTTTGCAGGCTTCACATGCACAAGTGTTCAGGAGCATGGATGTTATTGTGTGCACACATGCAATTGCATCCATTGGCACACTCACTGAGGCGAAGAAAATGAACCAAGTCTGATTGGAGCTTGACATGTACTTTGATTAGTTGATGTGCATAGCCACCATACAAACTTGGACATCAACACAAACACTATGCATCAGTATGTTGTTGGTCTGGGTACACTTAAGAATATGATGCACATGTTATCACATGAGTTGGATAGAGGAACCAAATCAGTGTACCCACATGCAATGGAGGCAAGAGTTCACTTCCAGAAGGATGTCACCACAGAATAAACGGACACCATCACGGACTACCAAATGTGGCATCGATTCGCCACAGTCAATCATCGCGAGGATGTCGAAGAGTTGATCTTCCCATAGTTTTCCGAGTCTTAGTGATGTCTTGCATGACTTACACAAGCCATTTTGTCCCACATGGGTACATGTGTAGATTGTAATGTAACATATTGTAAAAATGAAATACCAAGTGTCGATAGTCGAATGTGACATTCATTAGTAGTTGAAGAGTCATGAGGGTAGGTGAAGAGTCACAAAGGGGAATGTCAAGGGTCATCCCGCCCTTTGCTATTTATAGAACTTCATAACTCATTGTACATGCTTTTGGGAGCCAAGCTTCCTAAAAAAGTATCTTAGAGAAAGCTTGGAGTGTATTGTAACGACCCTTGGCTTCTCCATAGTGTAGAGCTAATATATATCCTTAGAGGAGCAGACGACAATGACTGTAATGTTCCGTTGTCGAGACTAGTAGTTGGACATGGTTGTATGTATGATTGTAACTTTCACTTTCTTAATATAACATATCTAGCACATTATTGTATTTCAGCTATCTTGGTTACTCGAACAATATAGGTAATTGTTTTCTTACGCATATATGTATTGAATTTTCTATATATGTTTGTATAAATCTTATTGAGATGTGTTGTTGGTTTAACCATCACTTTGGATAGTTGGTTAACTTTCTTTCCAACTTGTGATGTATATTTTCTCGTGTGTTCCCTTTCAAGCTGCATGTTTCCAAAGGTTTCTAAGGGGCACACTCATTCCCCAGTCCATGTATTAGAACCCTTCATGCACCTTCCTTGGCTTTCTATGCTGGTCAGACCCTTGCTACCAACAAGGACATCCTGCTTGCCTCTGCGTGCAACCGCGGTCAAGGAAATACCATATGACCCACTATTGTGACTCCCACACCAAATGATCTGAGGTCTAGTTGGGAATTCTTACCGAGGAGATCCCCTGACATGTTGGAAGGTCCAACACTGTCAACAAGTTTATAACTCAAGAATAAATTCATTGTACATTCTAGTTTATAACTTGTTTATTTATGACTGAAACTGTCCTATAACACAAAACTAAAATGGGTTGAAATTGTTCCAAAATCAAAGCTTGTGAGGCATTAATATTTCTTTAAACTTTAAAAAGAAAATTTATTCAAGTTTATGGCTTTATTTCCTGAGATTGAGCTTACATCTGGTACGAATATCATACATCATTAAATATAATGCAATAAATTGAAGCCCGTGAGATATCTTTGCCTATAAAATATTGCAATACTCCAATTTCAAACCTTTCCAGGCCTAATCATTAACTCTGAAAGTTGGCCAAAATCATAGTTTGATTTCATTCATTCAAGATTAATGATCGACAAACTCCAACACATTGCATGACTATTCTACATCTACAACAGTAATTCGAGCGACATCTCTGAGTTCCTTGGCTCTCTCCTCATTTCCATCACCTCTCATCTTTCACCATCTGATGGATTTCTCAACCTCTTCAATTGTGACTAACTCATTGTTGTTTGCTTTTGTCCACTTCTTCACTTCCATGCTCATCTTCAACTCCTTCACCACAAATATTGAGTTAGCAAATTGGTCCTAATGTTGTGACCAAGCCATGATGGGAACACCTAGACTGATGCTCTCCAATGTCGAATTCCACCCGCATTGTGTTACTATGGCTATAACAACTTCGAGTTAGTGCGTTACTACAACTTTGGTGGACTCACGGGGGCTTCACTCAATGAACCTCTGACATATCACATGCGTTTGTGGCATATTATACAATACCCTTTATTTGACTATGTATTGGAAAATACCTCTGAGAATCACATCATTTTACCCCCTACCAATACAAACCCAATATACGTTCCCAATTTAAAAAACCCTTACTTTCACTAGATATTGTAGGTATCCATTTTTTTATTTACATTTTTTATACCCCTTTATATTTTTTCATTAACTTTGAACTCCATTTTCTATATCTGCCAATATAAAAACCCTTTATCCCCTATATATCCCCCAATGTATTATGTCATTTTTTCCTCAATATAAATCCCCCAATATGAATGCACATGGTATGGTATTGCTTCCCGAGTGAAGACCCAGTGGGTGGACTCATGAGATGAGACATGAAGATGA
>APFE030501396.1:0-10688 GCA_000404065.3 Pinus taeda | reverse complement strand
TAACAAATCAGCTGTTTGCGACCTCTTCCTGGGCCCATTCCACCTCAACCTCGGTCACGCCCCTGAAATCCAGTGTGCACTAGTCCTGCATTTTGATCAAGGGCTCGTGTTTCAGTCTGTACCCTGTAGGTAGGGGTTCGATCCATCATTAGCTCATAACTTCTGCAGGTGCACTCGTGATGACCTACCAACATACAAAAATTACAGAACAATTGTTGGGACATCTGGGTATACTTCTGCAATAGGTGATAATTGTCTATAGCATGTTTTCCTCCTATCTGACAGATCATGCACCATAATGTAGGCACCGTGCTCGGCCCTGCTTGTGCCTTCAGTCTCAATGGCATCGAACCTCTTGCCGCCAAATAGTTCGTGAAGACTAGACAATGATCCTTGTCATGTCCCTATCCCTTGCATTTGATGCACCATATCTCCTCGTACACCTCTAGGCGAGTTGTCTTGTCCTATTTTAAACTCTGAATTTCTAGACATAAATTTTTCAGTTGCGCGTGGATTTGTTAAACTCCCAGGCCAGGATCTTGTATAAGGGTCTCGTGCAGTCTCATTGCAATCTCAAATGCTTTGGCATGGGTGGATAACTTCTACTACGACAACGTCGTCCTTAGATGCGGCGTTAGGGACGCTACAAACCATGCACGATGTTGTGCATTTATCAAGGTCATGTTGGCTTCGTGAATCATTCCCTTTATCCTTTGATCCAGTTCCCATGGAGTTTTCCCTGGAAGCATCGTGATCTCCTTAAACCCGATAATCGACTCCGTCTCCGATTTTGGCCTGCTAAACTCCTTGTTTAGTGCAGCTTGGATTTCTGCGATCCCAGCGTTTGGATTGTCATTAGAGTGCTTAATGTACCACATCAGTGCACGATCTTGCAACGTGCTTACCATTGTTCCCTTCTTTATGTTGCCATCTGTAACCCCTTGCGCTTCCCATACTACTTTTACCATGAACCAAAATTGGTCCAGAGCTTCTTTCCCTACTCCTTTGAATACCAAAAATTTTGCTGTGCTTGCCATAATGAACTGTGTTGGTGACAGAGGTGGTGTGGACAAAGATGATGGGGATGATGGTGAAAACGGTGGCAGTGTAGGTGGGGGTGGTATGCGTAGAATCTACTGCCTTATCAGACTAATCACGCTCCTTGGAGAAACTTTCGCGAGCTCCTCCTAGCTTTCCCGCGAGGGTGAAATCAAGGGATTAGTCTCTAACTCTTCACTACTTCCAATTTTGTGGATCTTCCCACTTCACGTAGTCCCAAACATTAATTTATTCGCATAACTCACTTTTCGCACAGTAACATTTAATCTAGGTATTCAAAGATTTAATGTACTTACCTCGTGGTCCTTTGAGGAAATGTCGTTCTGCCTCGCTGTAGCTAACTGACGTGTCTACCACGAACTCAGTGATGAATCCTCCTATAACCTGATCGAGCCAATGTACCACAATGCATGCAATCTTATCTTCTGGTGCTTCTAGTCTGCACACTAATTTCGGAGTCCACACGATTGGTTTGTCGAGCCTACACCTCCCTTGACTGTCTACTAGCTTCGCAATCCACTCATACAACTCAAAGGGGAAGGATGCAAAGAAAATCTTGTGGATTTCCATATACACGTAGTGCTCTAACCATTGTTCCTTTGATACTCGCGGATTCCTGTTTTCCTGCGCCTCAAACTCGTGAATCTTTCTATCCAGCCACTTTTCAATTTCTTTCTTTGTAGAATTCCAGTGACACAAAATCAGACATCCCTTATGCAGATCCTAGTCTCGACAAAGGAACCATTTGTTGGCTTACAGGTGCCTAACTCGGATTCAGAGATGATTTAGCCAAACAAATCCCAATACTACTAGCCCTTTTGGCAACATCTCGTGGAGCGTGGACTGAGGTCTCACCCAAAGTAGTATAGGAGGGTGATAGAACCAAGTTTTCGCACCCTTAAGATGTCTGATGATTTCAAGTGCTCCGCGGTTTGACCCAGCGTGCATGTCGCTACGCGCACTTACCCGTACCTTGTAGCCTGAGATGTTGCCTTCGCGCAGCCCTATTCAGGGGGTGAATAAGAGTGGATGTCGCTATGCGCACTTAGCCATACCTTGCAACCTGAGATGTTTCCTTCGCGCAATCCTATTTAGGGGACGAATAGTGTTATTACCCAAGTTCCTACTCACAGTCTGGTATTAGCTGATTTGGTTAACTTATTCGTACACTTTCATTTATACTTAACAATATTCACAATACAAGTGCCCAGAACAAACAAACAGTATAATTGAATAACCAGTATAAGTGCAAGTAATATCAAACATGTAATAACTCAGAACAGATACACATAATTGGTAACGAAACTTCTCTTTATTATTTTCTTCCTTCTGTTACAGACTTGACTCTACCTTGTGCACTCAGCTGTAGGGGTCCACACACTCAGCTGCGGACTCTACCATGCCTTTGTGCACTCAAATGTAGAGTCTCTTCCTACTACTATGACCCAAGACACTTAGACTTTTGCTCTATGCTTCGCTATCGTTCAGACTCCATCTATTCATTTCTTCTTACTTCGCTTAACTACTTTAAAACTTAGAGCCTCACTCTATTTATAGAATCCCATGGTCTGTGGACCATGGGTAGGCCGACACTACATTCAACACTTAGGGAAGACAACCCTATGAATCTAACATACAATTAGCGCTCCGCACCCGCAATTCGTGGAGCTTTACAATAATATTACTCAAAACTTGGGCTTTGAGCCCCAAAACATGCTATGGGGGGATTCCATTGCCAACATATCCTGAAACACATTCTTCCACTGACCATTGCCTTTCCATTCTCTGTCATCGTAAACATATATTTTCCTGGCCAATGATTATTTCGAGGCGGTTCTACCACCTGGGTAGACTACTCCAATAGGGATTGCTATTCCCTATAAGAAATAATTGTGTTCCCTTGATCGTCTGGTAGCAAACATCCAACCTATAATCAAGTAGATCCAATCTAACATTGAATATGAGTGAAACTAGAAAAACAAAACCATAATTTACAATATATGATGTTCAATTTTAAAAAGTAGAAGGTTGATAAGATAAGAGTCAAAGTACATAACATTTTTTTGGTACATATTAATATTAAGAAAATGGTACATGAGGCAAGGTCCACACATTTTTTTTAGTTGTAGTCAAGTAACCTTAATTGGTTTTACAATTTCAATTGAGACCTAATATCTAAATGTGGGGACTTTGGAATGCCACTTGGTGGATTTAACATTGATATTGATATTTGTATCTAATTAGGGAAGTCTTCCCAATTCTATTCTATAATATAAAGGCTTAAGTGATTAGATCATTTATTTAATATAATATTTAGTGTGTATGGTTATTGAATTTGAGATGGACATTGGTAGTTGAAATATAATATCGAAACAAACTATAGGTAGTTGGAATATAATATATACATGAAAGGATCTTGCAATGCCACTGGTTATATTTGATATGCATATTAGTAGTTGGTGACTAAGCAAATAGAGTCTTCCTAATCCTATAGCACACATTTTTAGATTATTAAATTATTTATTCTACATAAAACATATTATGTAAGATTATTGGATTTGCCATAAACATTGTTACTTGAAACCTCCCAAACGTATAACATAAAGTCTTAGATCATTAAATAATAGAACCTATAAGTCTTAAATAATGTTAAAACATCCCAATCCTATAACATAAAGTCTTAAATCAAGTTAAAATATAAAATCATTGAATTATTTAATCACAATATTAAACACACTAAACATCCCAATTTGATAGCATAAAGTCTTAGATCATTAAATAATAAAACCTATAAATCTTAAATAAGGTTAAAACATCCCATCTTATAAAGTCTTAAACCATTAAATAATAAAAACTAAAATATAAAATCATTGAATTATTGAATCCCATATTAAACAAACTTTGCAACTCTATGGGTTAGATTTGACATCTATGTTAAAAATCGTCCCAATCTTATGATCTTAGAGCATACAAATTGTGTAATGTGTATGAGCTTATTGGATTTGACCTGGAAATTGGTACTTGTGTCTTTTTACTTCAACCAATGAGCAGTGCATTTGTAACGTTAACCATTTTGTCTTCTCGAAGTCGACTGGCATCCATAAATTTGAAACACCAAAAGTCGAGATTGCGAATCCCGTAGCCGTCCTCAGTCGCTTTATTGACCACAGAAATTTCTAACCCCACCTTACGCAAGTCAAGTCAATATTCCAAACCCCACATTTCTTACGTGATAAGTTAGGGTTCCAAAATGCACATTACTCCTTTGACAACTCAAATGGTTCACACTCAAATTTGACAACTCAAATAGTTCACTCATTTGATTTGTGATATATCAGTCGGAAAAGCTATGGAATTAGTGACTACTAACTTGGATTTAAGTTGTTTTAAAATATCTACCGAACTTGTGATTGCCTTCCTCAGACCATGTTAAAATATCTACCGAATTATTGTTGAGCAAGTCATTAAGAGATGAAATTTCACAGATACTCTGTGCGAGTGTTTTCATTGTGCTTGTGTTATACAAAATTACACGATGGCCGAAGCTATTGTGGTCTCTGGATTTGCTGGTGTGGCCATAGAAAATTTAATCAACCAGATTCTTCACCAGATAGGGATTGCTATTCGGTTTAAGAAAGAATTGAGTTCCCTTGAGCGTCTGGTAACAAACATCCAGCCTATCATCAATCAGATCCAGCGATACCGCCCAGCATTAAATAGGAGGAGTGGAATTCCCTCTTCTCCGTGCTATAATAAGGCTTCAGCCATCAATATATGGCTAAAGAAGTTGGATCTGCTTCTCCGAGAAGCATCAGAACTGGTGCAACAGTGCACAATTGCTCCACGGTATAATGTTATTTTCCGATATCAATCAAGTAGAAAGATCACTCATCTTATTTCAGACATTAAAGAACATATAATTGTCTCCTTTGGCTGCGTGGGCCCATACTCCTGAGCTCCTGGAGGAACTCAAGCAGGAAATTGGGCAGAGTATGAAGGAAAGCATCCAAGCCATATTGCCTTCTTCAAGCACTCCTTCTGTAAGCACCTCCCAATCTCTTGCTTCAACTGGATTCTTCATCCAGGAACCCCTTATAGTCGGACAAGACAGAGCTTTTGCAACACTCGAGAAGCTAGTGGTCGATTCAGAGTTCTCGGCCATTGGCGTGGTTGGCAAGGGTGGATCTGGAAAGAGTCTGCTCCTCAAGAGAATCTCCAGCAGTGAAAGGGTGCGGAATGTCTTTAGCGATGGCTTATTGCTTTGGCTTACTGTCTCTCAGTGTCCGTCATATAAAAGTCTTGCGAACGAACTCTGTCAGCAGATAGCCAGCCAGACAAATGTACATGACCTAAAACATAATATGAACGCAGAAGGCGTAAAAATCTGGATGAATCACAGTATGCAGGCAAAGAAATTTGTCTTATTTTTAGATGATGTATGGGGAGAGGGTGCAAAGTTGTTGGAAGAATTATGTATACCCTTGTTAACCAACCACTCGACCTCCAAAGTTATTGTGAGTTCGAGGAATCACAGAGCACTGTTAGAGATGGGGGTTAATGCTGCAGAAAGGTCCACAATAAAAATGGAGGATTTGATGGAAGATGATAGTTGGGCATTGTTTGCTCATCACGCTTTTCCATATAGTAATAGAAATCCGCCAGCAAGCATTGAGGAGAGAAGGGCAAGGGTTGTGTGTGCCAAGTGTGGAGGACTTCCCCTTGCGATCAAAGTAGTTGCCAGGTCAATGGCTGGCATTACGGATCCAAAAGAATGGGAATTTGCAATCGGGAGGCAGCCAAATGGCGACAGCCAAGACATTCGAGAAACTCTGTATGATCCCCTGAGGTGGAGTTATGATGCCCTCGGCAGGTATGACGTTAAGCTGCAATTGTGCTTTCTATTCTTAAGTGCCTTTTTTAAAGACCGGATCATCTGGTTCGAACAACCAATTGCGCTGTTTCTAGGCCAAGGGCTAGTTGCAAGAAAGAATGTGCAAGATGAGCATAGCTACGACCCAATTGAGGTGGGGAAAATTTACATCAACCTTTTAGCGGATCGTTGCTTGATCGAACCCACATTGAGAGACGTGGATGGGTCCGTGCTGTATTTCAGGGTGCACGACGTCATGCGTGATTTGGCAATACAAATCGCTGAGCGGTAAGAAAACTTCTACTGCCGGGCAGGTAAGAGTTTGGCAGCCTTAACTGAAGATGAATGTTCAGGGCGCTCTCACGTGTTTTTAGAGTACAACAAATTGACATTGCTTCCGGAGTCGTTGCGAGCTCCCGAAATGTCATCGTTAACCTTGGCTGGAAATGCAAATCTCAGAGAAATTCCAAGCAAATTGATTAGGAGTATGGTCTCCCTTAAGGTTTTAGATTTAAATGGGACGTCCGTCCGGTCATTGCCGGAGAGTGTGGGGTGTTTGAAACAGTTGGTATACCTCGCGTTGGTGGGGGTTCCGATTGCATGTCTGCCTGCATCACTCACAGATCTTGTAAGACTTGAAGTCCTCCTACTTAGTGGGTCTAAAATCACAGAATTGCCGTCGGACATTCACAGGCTAAGATCCCTAAGGGTTTTAACGCTTAGGCGTTGTGAAGATTTAATATCTCTGCCTTGGAGTATGTCTCTGCTTACTTCTTTGCAATACTTAGTAATGGATGGTTGCAGTCGGGTGTGGACAAAACGCGGCCAGAGAAGTCGTCCTCAAACTGTTGCTTCTATCGATGATTTGCGCACTCTGACAATGGAGAATTCATAAGCGAGGGAACAATGGGGAGTATGGATAAAATAGAGACGCTCCAATTGAGATTCACAGGGATCGCAAATTTACCAAATGACTTATTCAGTGTGTCGAAGATGAGAAGTCTTTTGCTAAATTGTCCTTGTGTGGTTAAAATGGAGAGTAGGTTTTATAAATTTCAGAATTTAAGCTCACTTAAATGGGAGGGATGTAATAAGTTTGAAGAACTTCCAGATTTACATAACCTTCCGCATTTAAAAAAATTAGAAATCATAAACTGTTTTAAACTGAAAAAATTTCCGGAAAAGTTCGGTAAAAAAGGAACATTTCCTTTATTGGAAAGATTTTCAATAGTTTTACTAAAAAATTTAGAAGAATTACCAGTGATCGAAGAAGGTGCAATGCCTTCCCTTCAAATATTCACTGTGATGTTATGTGAAGCATTGAGGAGGTTGCTAGAAAGTTATTTGAATATTAGAAAACTTCAAAAAATAAGACTATGGGGTTGTTCAATGGTGATAGAAAATTTAAAGAAAATGAAAAAAGAAAATAAAACAATAGTAGTAACAAAGTCTACAACAGAGGTAATAAGCATTTTAGAAAAATGGAGTCGAGCAGAAAATCTAAGGGAACATTATTTTTATGGTGAGTTTTGGTGTAATGAGTTTTCTTTATTCTTACAAGAGATTGGGGAGAGGACTGGCTACATGTGCACTGGAACTTTAGGATTATCTAATTTTTATATGGAGTCACTTTAGATTTCCAAATTTCTATAATTACGCCGTAAGGCGTTTCCCTCTGAAATCAACTCCCCTCTCTGCCCGCCTGTCATCCTTGTAAGCCACACGATTATATGTTAGACGATTGCAAAAGTTTCAGTCGTTGGTTCAAAGTGGTTACAAATTCGTTCCCAAACAGTTTGCGAGTTTATCGAGGCTTCCATTTGGCATCTGGTCATAAACAATGAATAGCTCCATCCCCGCAGCTGAACCAGGCTCCAGTGCTACATGTGTCTCACGAACCCCTTTATTCCCTCCCTAAACTCTTTCATTATGCATTTCACTGCGATTTCTTGGCCATTGCTGGGGAGAACCCCCATATAAACCTTCCCAAATCCCCAATCCGCTGGTGGCGATGCGGAGTTCCTTGTAAATGAATCTATGGGGCCAAAAAAATCCTGCTCCCATTCTTCGATCTTTTCTCTGTATTTTGTTCTTTTGAGAAACACAGCGGCAAACGCCAACGAGAAGACAACCAAAGCTGCCACTGTAATCCCTGCTATGAGCCCTACGCGCGGACGCTTGGAATTCCTTTTAGCGAATGATGGTAAACTTGAGATATTGGCTTTGCTTACCTTTCCCACATTTGCAATAATCTCTGCTCTGAGTATTTCACTGGATTTTGGTACACCCATTCTGTACATTTAGATAGGATTGTTTTGCACTGGGGATTCAAGCTAGGTTTGTGGATCATCCTATTTTTGTTACAGATCATTGCTGCCGCTGTTGGAAGGTTTATGGGTGCTCAGGGGACTTCATTCTTGAGAAATGGAGAGAAGAAAAATTCAACAGGCAAGAGGAATGTAGCAGTGATGTTCTTTGTTGCTTTCCTTGGGATGAGAGAGGAGTATGAGACTCTGAGATTGAGCCCTGGGGCTACTTAGAAAGATGTCAAGAGTGCTTTTGGTCGCCTTGCTTTGCAGGTATATGGAATTGCTCTTGAATGTTATAAAGTTTCCATATCTTAAAGCAAAAGAACCTGTTACAGTTCACAGATAGAAAGTAGACATGCAAAGCTCTAAAAATTAGAATGCTTGAAAGCAACAATCTCACTGATTCTAAGAATTTCCAATAAATATTTTGTTCTGTGTTCATAGTAATTGTTAGGAAAAATCATGATCCATATTCAACAATAAATTTTGGGATAAATTCATAGTGTACTCCTGTGTTGATACGATCTGTTTACAGTATCATCCGGATGTTTGCAAATGAGATAACTGTGGAGTTCAATTTCAGAAGATCAATCAGGCTCATCAGGTAACTTGCTCTGTCTCTGGACAGCTTTTGTTTATTTATTTTTTCAGTTTTAACGACATTGCTGCATGTTAGAGTATATAACCCCTTTTTATCTCAGATGTGTTCATGTTATTGATTAGGTTAGTTTTGTGATAAATGTGCAGACTGTAATGTCCTGTTTGGCACAAGCAAAGCAGCGAAATGGTTCCGAGGATTGACTAAGATGAGAAATGATCAACTTCCTTTCCAGGCAAAAGTCTTACCACAGAATTTGGATACCCACCTGAAGGCTAAAACTTGGCAGAGCAGGAGATAGTTTTTTAGTGATTTTCAAGGTATCAAGTACAAAAACTAAGGTACTTTTTGTTTGGTTGCATTTTGAATGCTAAAGATCTGGATAAAGTTCTGAAATCGAGTCATCTTTCAGTCCTTGTGAGTTGAAAGAGTCTTTTTATTTGATTACAAAATCATGTACTCGGAACAAATTATTTATTTCTCCTCTGTTATTTGTTTCCTGCTTCTGATGGCTTTTGAAAAAATCTCACTCCCTTTGTTGTTAGAACAACCGATCATAATCAGTGTTTTCTGTTTGAGGAGACCAATTTGTTGGAAGATTATGGAAAGGGATGCAACATAAGGTGAATTACCAGTTTATCACTGCCTTTATTCAGTGATATTTCCCAAGTTGAATCTTGGTAAATATGTGATAGTCCCTTGTTTTTAATCACTGAATCCAGTGTTTGAACTTGAGTGTGTTTCTGTTCATCTGACTTTAGATCATAATTGCATCGTGTTTAATATGTTGGAGATCGACGGAGACCCTCGTACCTTGTGAAGAGTTTAACTATTTGCAATCATTGATTTAGAAGCAGTCCGTTGATATTTTTTTTACAGGCTTCTGTTAGAAAGGAATCAAGATAAGATGAATTGAAAAGTAATTCAATCTAAACATTGTAGGTTATGCATTTTAGGTCGCAGGTTGAATTAGCCTAGTTTTGAGGGTAATATCCAAGGATAAATAGTATATCGTGTGGGAATATTTAAGCATGTATGTTACAACTAGAGTATTGAAAAAGTACTGCTTGAATTGAAACTTCAACCCAATTTTTGCATTGTGAGCAGTTTAGCAAGCTGAAACACTAACAACTTGTTTCTGTTTAACAAAGTTGAAGTGTTCTATGAAGCATACATGACTTCACTTGCTTTATTAGTGTCTCTTTTTTCTTAGATTCCTTTCATTTTTGTTTGAATGGTCAATTATCTGGTGCCACTTTTATATTACTTTGGGCATGATTCCTATCTTATATGTGGCTTTGAATTAGAAATCTCTATGTCTGATGGAGGTGTTTTCTTGATTTGGGCAGGCGATGTGCTATCTGGAACATCATCAAATGGCGTGCATCATGCTCGTATACTTGAAGAATGGTTTGGATTTCATTGGTGGAATGGACGTGTTCCGATCCTAGTTCTCACCATAGTCCTTATTTTAGCTCTGTTGGTGTCTTTCAAGAGAGTGGGTAAGTCTGCTTTGCTCATCCTGATAAGCATTTTTTAGCACTGATTTTCAGATATATCATATTTCATTTGGGCCTTTTCAGGGATTTAAATGTCTAGAAACTGTTGTAATTATATGAGGGGATTCAACATATCTTGGGAATGTCACATATTGATGGCATCTGCTTAACGATTTGTCTGACTTTTCATGTTGCCATGTTAGAAATGACATATGGCATATACATTCAAGGATGTGGATCATGGGTTATTCCTTAGGAGTTGTGATGTTCAAATCTTGATGCCTATATTGATGTGTTCATTTCCATGAATTTGCAGATTCTTTGAAATTCACTTCTGCATTATCAGTTGCACT
>APFE030501386.1:0-11801 GCA_000404065.3 Pinus taeda | reverse complement strand
CGTATTCTTAAGAATGAAAGGCTAAATGCACTAAAAGATTGGAGGAGTTTAGGGACTCATGGGCACATATGGGATGCACTATGATGTCAGATGGTTGGACCGATAAAAAAGGTAGAACCCTTATTAACTTCTTGGTTAATTGTCCAAACGGAACAATGTTTATGAAATATGTTGATGTGTCTGCACATATCAAAGATGCATGGTTATTATGTGATTTGTTGGACGTGTTCATTCAGGAGGTGGCTCCACAACATGTTGTCCAAGTCATAACGGACAATGCTACAAATTATGTTGTTGCCGATAGGATGCTTATGGAGAGGCATTCTAACTTATTTTGGGCACCTTGTGTTACACACTGCATTGACTTTGTTGATTTGGGGTAGCATAGGATGTGCTCTAGTCTTGAAAAATGGTGGAGAGGCTAAAGCACATGAGATCTCCAAGACCCAGAAATGGTTTGGGCAGAATCTAACCAGTTTGGGAGATATTAAATAATTAATATTTTTAATGGAGTCCTAAGTCTAAACTCCGGGAAAATAAAATATTAATGTGAATTAATATAAAACTAAGTTAGAATGGTCCAAAAGTCATGGATCAAGCCAAATATAATCTTAGTCGTTGATTAAGGACTTAATCTCGGTCGTTGAATTGTCAATGAGAAAAGTATAAGAAGAGGCTTGAGGGTCAGTTGGAGAACACACCGAATGACCAAGAATTCAATTTTCTAGGGCAGGGCTTGCTGAGAAAATCGAAGGAATGATCAAATTTACAGCTGAGGGGCAGTGAATAAATAAGCAGAGATGCAGAGAGGGTACCGGGAGCATCAGTGCAAAAGCCAAGAGAGACGGACGCAGAGCCAGATAGAGGCCACACAGAGGCAGCTAGAAGCCACGCAGAGGCAGCTAGGAGTTGCACAGTGCTTGAGGAGAGCTAGCGTGGGTGACGCAGAGCCTCCAGAGGCTGACACATGGCTAGTTGGGCTGATGCTGGGACAAAGAGGCTGACGCAGTCCCTAGAGGCAGACGCTAGGATATTTCCTGGGGCAAATTGGAGCTGAGAGCTGTGGGTTTGCTCATCCGGGATTTTTAGCCGAAATGTCTGTCTCTGACTGAGAGTTACGACTGCCAAGAGCACTCTCTGTTGGTTGAGCCATTTCTGGCACCCAGATTGTATTCTGAAACTGCTTAATAATAAAACCCTCAGATAGCTGCACTGGTTTTCCCGCATTGGGTTTTTCTGAGGACATTAGTCCAAAAATAATGGTGTCACTTGTGTTCTTGTTTTTCCTTCATTTGATGATCTGTATGCGTTGAGCATGTACTTGTATTTATTTTTAGTATTTACATGGTAAATAACTTGTTAATTAACATAACAAGTAAGAAGAAATAAATCAGAAAGTACATGAAGGATTTCTAACAGATAGACTTAGAAATTCCAACATGGTATCAGAAAGAGTTTGCAGATCATAGGACAACTAAGGGCACAACCGAGCAGAGCAGCAACAGTAGAAACAGTTGTCCCGAGTGACAGAAGTTGTTCCTAGCAGAAAGAAGCAAGAAAGGGGTGACGCAGAGAGCCTGCGTCATCAATTCGAGCTAGGAGGACGATCAACGCAGTGGCAGAGAGGAGAAAACTGACCTACGCAGTGCCCGGTCATCTTTCTCAGTCAAGAAGGATTGACGCTTGTGGCCAGGAGGTGCGGATTTTGTTGGTGTCGGGATTGCACAAAGCCTAGAGGTTCTAACCTTCAGATTGTTGGGGCATAGGAGGCTGTGGGTAAGTTGTGGAGCGAAGCTGGTGGAGTATTGTGGTCAGAACAGTACCTAATAGGCAAGACCAAGGAGGAGGGAGTTGTTGTCGAGGATTCTAGCCAAGAAATCCGGATCAGTGGTGTAGCTGCACTAACAATCGGAGTGGAGCATCTCGACATTGGAAGAGGGGTTTCCAGGAGGGAAATTGAGTCTCAGAGGGAGTCACATCGAGAACTTCCAAACAGGAAGTAGAGAGACTTGAAGGAGTCGAAAGAGGAGCAGCGAAATGGCAGTGAATGGGCTAAGAGATTAGGATAGACTAGACAGAGATTCAAACTTCGTAGTCTGGAAGGCTAGTATCTTGTCCATTCTAGACGAGTATCGCATCAAACACTTCGCCTTAAAAACAATAACGATCTCGGTTGACCCAACTGAAAATAACAAGTACGAGAGGCAATGGCCAGGGCAAAGTGCATCATCCTTGATGGTGTCAAGGATCATGTGGTGCCACACATTGCTGAGAAGGAGACAGCAAATGAGATGTGGGAGGCCTTGAAGAAATTGTACCATCATACTTCTGTGCAAAGGAGGATGTTACTTGAAAATCAACTATGGTCATATCAGATGCAGAAGAGAGAGCAGATAGATGTCTTCCTCAGTGGATTGAAGGAGATCGGTGATCAGCTAACTTCCATAGGGGCCACACCAGATCATGAACTGATGGTGAGGACCGCATTGAGTGAAATCTCAGAGGATTGGGAGCTATTTGTCTAGAGCATACTGGGCAGGACGAGCCTTCCAGATTGGGAGGAACTGTGGGCGGCTCTTTGTCAAGAAGAGATCAGACGGGTGTCCAAGGCGGGGAGTAGCGGAAAAGGGGTCAGAGTCAAGAAGGAGGAAGAAGGAGATGTGGCTCTCGCATCTGCGGGAAAGCAGGAGAAAAGAAAGAAGAAAGACCTCTCCAAGGTCAAGTGTTTCCATTGTGGGGAACTGGGTCACTATGTGAACCAGTGTCCTAGGAAGAAGAGAAAGGGAGAGGCTTTTGAGACCAAGGTTGTGCCGGCTAAGGCAAGAAGGAAGTGGAGACTAATGACGACTGCGCCATGAGTGCTCATACACCTTGGGAGAAGAGCTGGGGAGACGTCGAGTTGTAGTCAGACGAACTACAGGCGATGAGGGGTAGGATCCTTGAGGAACCCAACCTCTTGGATTATACCTTGCTACAAGAGCCCCGAATAGGAGCAGCAGGACTGGCGGATGTCAGAAGAGACAGATGTGGATGGAGCAATAGAGAAAGATATAGTGCAGGAGTCCCAGGACAATGTGAGGCAGTAGTGCAAGAGGCATAGAGTTGTTGCAGCAACGCAGAGGTCAGAGAGGGAGCACTTGTCAGCGACAGAGGGAGCTTCAACATCAGGAGTGTTTCTAGCTTGACAGAGTTGTCAGAGTTGGGAGATCAGTTACTTCTCAGTAATTGAGTTGTAGTTCAACAGTTAGCAGTGGTAGTGTTATGAGCAGCATGATGCAACATGATGAGAGGGGATGCAATGCAGATGTAGCAATGGCAGTGCCAAGGCCATGAGCAGCAACACGGATGCAGAGGGAGCTCTCGTACGGATGCAGCAGTGGCAGTGGCAGGGTCATGGGTAGCAGTACATGATGCAGCAGTGCAGAGGATGTTAGGCAGTAGGCCTAGCATCAGCACAGGGACCGATGCCAAATGATTAGAGTGATACTCAGTGAGGAGTATTACTAGAGCACAATTCTCACTAAGAGGGAGAGTTGATTTGGGATAGAATTGGATGTGATCTAGCCTTGAAAATTGGTGGAGAGGCTAAAGCACATGAGATCTCCAAGACCCAGAAATGGTTTGGGCAAAATCTAACCAGTTTGGGAGATATTAAAATAATTAATATTTTTAATGGAATCCCTAAGTCTAAACTTAGGGAAAATAAAATATTAATGTGAATTAATATAAAACTGAGTTAGAATGGTACAAAAGTCATGGATCAAGCCAGATCTAATCTTAGCCATTGATTAGGGACTTAATCTCGGCTGTTGAATTATCAACGAGAAAAATATAAGAAGAGGCTTGAGGGTCAGTTGGAGAACACACCGAGTTGATCAAAAATTCAATTTTCTGGGGTAGGGCTTGCTGAGGAAATTGGAGTGATCAGAGTTGTAGCTGAGGGGCAGTGAATACAGACGTAGAGAGGCAGAGAGGGTATCGGGAGCATTGGTGCAGACTCTGAGAGAGAGGGCAACGAAGCGAGTTAGAGGCCACGCAGAGGCAGCCAAAAGCCATGCAGAGGCAGCCAGGAGCTGCGCAGTGCCTGAAGAGAGCCAGCGTGGGTGACGCGAAGCCTCCAGAGGCTAACATAGGGCTAGTTGGGCTGACGCTAGGCCAGAGAGGCTAACGCAGTCCCTAGAGGCAGACGCTGGGAGATTTCCTGGGGCAGATTGGTGCTGAGAGCTATGGGATTGCTCATCCGGGGTTTTTAGTAGGAATATCTGTCTCCGACTGAGAGGTACTACTGCCGAGAGCATTCTCTGTTGGGTGAGCCATTTCTGGCACCCAGGTTGTATTATGAAATTGCTTAATAATAAAACTCTCAAATAGCTGCACTGATTTTCCCGCATTGGGTTTTTCCAGGGACATTAGTCCAAAAATAACGGTGTCACTTGTGCTCTTGTTTTTCCTTCAGTTGATGATCTATATGTGTTGAGCATGTACTTGTATTTATTTTCAGTATTTACATGGTAGATAACTTGTTAATTAACAGAACAAGTAGAAAGATATAAATCAGAAAGTACATGAACGATTTCTAACAAATAGACTTAGAAATTCCAACAGACTTGATGTTGGAGGACATAGGAAAATTTACTTTTGTCAATGATGTTGTTGAAACATCAAAAAGCATTACAAAATTTATTTATAATCATGCATTTGTACTTCATTTGATGAGAAAATTCATCAACAACAAGGAGTTGGTGCACCCTGCCATTAAACAGTTTTCCACTAGCTTCATATCTCTTCAATCCCTCTTGAATTCTATGTGAGATGTGAAGAAGATGTTTCTTTCAGAGGAGTGGTGTGCGTTGTCATATAGCCGCAAACCAGAGAAAGGCCATATGCAGGCTAGTTTCATACCAAGATAGCTTTTGGGTGGGAGTGCAGGGGGTGTGTAGCATTACTAAACCTTTGGTAAAGGTTCTTCGATTAGTTGATGGAGACAAGCTCACAATGCGCTACTTGTATGAGGCCATAGATAGGGCCAAAGAATCCATTCACAACTATTATAGTGATAAGGGGGATGAGGAGTTTTAGAAACAAAAACTGATATGGGAAGTGATTGATAAGCGATGGAAAAATACACTCAATTGTCCCATTCATGCTGCAAGGATCTACTTGAACCCTGCATTTTCTTAATCCTATGGTTTCTTATTTGATGCTGAGGTCATGGATGGATTCTTCACTTGTGTTCAGAAGATGGTGCCATCTCCAGCAGAACATGCAAAAATTTCCAAAGAAATGGAGATATACATGATGGCAGGTGGCACATTTAGAGTTGACATGGCTATTGTGGATAGGAAGACTAAAATGCTGGGTAAGCTTTAGTTTGTTTCGAATTTCATTGTCTCTTCATACTTTGCTTCAACTTTCAAATCTCAATTTTTTCTTATGTTTATTTTATTTGTTGTAGATGCATGGTGGAGAAGCTATGGTTGCAGAGTACCCAATCTCCAAAGGCTTGCCATTCAAGTGCTCAACCAAACATGTATCTCCTCCGAATGCGAGTGTAAGTGGAGTATATTTGAAAAAATACACACCAAGAAGCGCAACAGGTTAAATAATAATAAAAAAAATCCAATTAATTTTTGAATTCATTAAATAATAAAAAATATAATTTATTAATTTAATATTTTTACAGTTATTATTTTATTATTTTTAATTTATTAATTTATGACCCTTCTACAGGTTGGAGTCTCACTGCCTTAATGACATGGTCTACGTATACTACAATCTTCGATTATGGGTGAGACAACTTGAGAGGACACCTCTTGTGGAGACCATCTCATTGGATGGGATTGACACCACTGCTGCATGGAGAGTTGAGGCCGAGAGGCCTATCATGGAGTCAGCCCCTGATTGGTTAGAGGAAGAGGTAGTGGAGTGGGCAACAGCTATAGAGGAGGAGGAGGTGACACCACCTACCATGGTCACCAGTAGAGGATGTGGTACCTCCTATAGCTCCTAGCTCTTCAGCTTCTAGAGCACAACAGAGTCCACTGCCAGCCTAGGGGCCTTCTTCATCTAGAGGAAAAGTTGTTGTATTTTCTCTCAAGAGGGGTAGAGGAAATCAGTAGTACTAGTTACTTGGTTCATTTCATTATATATGATATTATGACTCATGATATGAGATACATTATTATATTTTGAGGTTGAGTCAGGACTCAAGACTTTAGACTCAATATTCAAGACATGATTCATTGTTATGTGTGATGTAGCACTAGACATATTACACATCTTATATATTAGTCCTCTTTTCATATTATGTGTCAATGCATTTATTTTATGTTGTGGATGCTTTAGATATTAAAAAATTTGAAAAAAATGGATTTTTTTTTTTAAACGATTTTTTTCGATTTTGGACCCTCGTTGATTTAATCTTGACCGCAATTATCGCAATAGTGATTGCAGTAGTGAGCTATTCATTATTTGTCGTTAATTAATTAACAAAAGATGAATAAAGTGCATCTGTTAGAAGAAGAGTTTCCAGTTTATTGCAATCGTGGATTTTTCACATGGTATCAGAGTGGTGGTTGATCAAATCTAAGGCTGAGAAGTAGAGGAAGTAAGATCGTGCATTGTTAGATGGAGATGTGAAGTAGATGATCCAAAATCTACTTTGGCCAAGCCAAGGGTTCAATTTACAGAGGAGCAAAAAATTGATTTCTAGATCGAAGTGGAGGAAAAGTTCAATCTTGCTCCAGATCTATAGCCGCTGGAAGTGGTATTGCTGGAAAGTAATTCCGATGAGAAAATTAGTCAGTTCGCAGAGTAGATCTGGGCGCAGAATTTTGCAGCAGGGGTTTCCAGTTGCAGATTTGTGTTTGGAAGGAAGAGGAAAGCACAAAGGAGGAATTTCCAACAATTTCTCTGAGGGTTTCCTACTCCAACTAATGGAGACGAGATCGAAATTCCAGCAGTAGGAAGCTGAATTCTGTAGTGTGAATTAAGCCATGATGTTTGGGAAGTAGTACCTAGACTAGAAGATAGAATAGTTGTAGGATCACTATGGATCTACAAGATCAAGTACGCTGCAAATGGCAGTACAAAGAAGTACAAGGCAAGGTTCGTGGCAAAGGGGTATGCTCAGAAAGAAGGAATAGACCATGAAGAGACCTTCGCCCCAGTGGCTCAATACACCTCTATCAGATCTGTTATATCCCTCGCAACTCAAATGGGATGGGAGATTCACCAAATGGATGTCAAGGCTGTTGATTTGGGAAAGCATCGGATGTGCTCTAGCCATGAAAATTGGTGGAGAGGCTAAAGCACATGAGATCTCCAAGACATAGAAATGGTTTGGGCAGATTCTAACCAGTTTGGGAGATATTAAAATAATTAATATTTTTAACGGAATCCCTAAGTCTAAACTTAGGAAAAATAAAATATTAATGGGTATTAATATAAAACTGGGTTAGAAGGTTTCAAAAGTCATGGATCAAGACAAATCTAATCTTAGCCGCTGATTAGAGATCTAATCTCGGTCGTTGAAGGACCAACAGGAAAAGTATAAGAGGAGGTTTGAGGGTCAATTGGAAAAGACACCAGAGTGATCAGTCATTCGATTTACTAGAGCGGGGTTTGGTAAGTAAATTTGAATCAGTGATCAACAGCGAGAGGCAGTGAGTACTAGACAGAGAGGCAGAGATAGTGCCGAAAGACTAGCACAGAAGAAGAGAGGCAGACGTTGAAGCCAAAGCAGGCCACGCAGAGCTCAGCAGAGACAGTGCAGAGGCTAGAGGGCCTGCATCATCCACGCAAAAGGCAATAGGAGTAACACAGAGGGTCCCAGAGGCTGCGCAATGCCTCAAAGGGCTGACGCAGAGGGCTCTGAGGCTAACACAGAGTCTAGAAGTGCCAGCGTAGTGCTTCAGAGTTGTTGGAGAGGGTTTCGTGGGACAGGTTTTCTCAATACCTATTTCCGAATAAAGAGGTATTACCGCCAGTTATTTTTCTCTGTCGGTGAGCCAGTTTGGCACCCAGTTGTTGTTAAAATTGGCAACTAGGGCCAAACTCCATGTGGATCACCTTATTTGTGACTACTTATATTTTCCTAGATTCCTCTCATCGAGAGGTGTAGGATTGATCTAAAAATCATCTGATTCCGATAAGTATTTATGGAGATATGAATTTATTTTGATTATGGAAAAATTGTCAAAGTAGGCCAGCAACTTATGTAGGCTAAAAAGCCCAACAGTCATGTCTATTCAACCTCAACATTTTGCATATAAATACAAGCATCATTCTCCTCATTTGGACACTTCATCATCACATACTTGGGATCTCTTCCTCTCTCTACTTGTCTTTGGGTTTTAGTAGGATGAGAGATCTTAAGGGATAACGCTAACCTGATCCAGAGGGCAAAAAGCCGGAAATGCCAGAACTGCTGGAAAATCCGGAAAATCCGGAACTACCGGAAAAGCCGGAACTGCTGGAAAAATCAGAATAGCAGGAAATACCAGAACTGTCGGAAAAGCTGGAATTGTCGGAACTGCCGGAAAAGCCGAAACTGTCGGAAAATCCGGCACTACCGGAAGAGCCCAAAACGCTGGAAAAGCTGAAAAACCTGGAACTGCGGGAACTGCCGGAATTGTCGGAAAAGCCAGAAGAGTCGGAAAAGTCGGAACTGTCGGAAAAGACGGAATTGTCGGAAAAGACGGAACTGTCGAAAAAGCTAGAAAAGCTGGAAAAGCCAGAAAAGCCAGAACTACCAGAACTGTCGGGAATCGCCGAAACAGTGGAAGCATCTGCCTCCGAAGGAGAGCACCATGCAAGGGACAACTAACTAACATTGGGACAGTTGTATGGTACTTAGTAGCAAATCCACCAAGCATGCAATGTTACAGCTAGCATGCAAGAGACAACTAGCATGCAACAACAAGCATGCCAAGGACAACAAGCATGCTAGGGACAACAAGCAAGTAGGGTGCAGCAATGGCACATAATGCAGTATAGTGATGGGTACAATCATGATTAATAAAGCGTGATGAGATGCAACATAGTGATGATGGGTTCATCATGGTGCAGCGCAGTGAGGTGCAGCGCAACACAACAATAGGTGAAGAAGTCACCTTGGAGAATCAGTTGAAGCAGCACGTCTTCAACTAATCTCATGTGTCATCTTCTTAGAGATGATCTATGCTCTTATCTAGATAAGTCAAAGTGTCGAATTCTGTTGTAAACGTGCTATCTCTCTCTCTCTCTGCTGAACTATTGAAGAACATATAAGAAGAATTGATCAAGGGTTTCCCCACATTGGGGGTTTGTCTCTGGCTAGCACCACATCTTGTGTCCTCTTGTCTTGGCTTGTCTTCTGCGATTTATATTTATGTTCTATCTGCAGTTTAGTTTAATGCTGATGTGATTGCTAATCTAGAAAATATATTGAGCTAACTGTGAAAATTGAAATAAACTTCTCTAGCATAGAACATATCTAAAATTAACATGGGATCAGAGTTGAGGTGAAGACAATGCCCAAGCAAGAGTGAAAGAGCAATCACCGAATACAGTTGGGAAAGGACAAAAGGACTAGTGGATTCCTCATCCGTCTTCAAATTCACCAAGGGTGAAGTCAAAGCAGAGAATATTATCAGAATGGCGCAGAGGAAGTTTTTGATGGCCTACCTAAAGATTACTTCATTGGGAAGTTCGGATCTAAGGGTGGAAGGAAAGGCGGATGCCGTAGTTGCAATAAGTTCGGCCATTATGTGAAGCAGTGTCCGAATGGCAAAGACACATCTCTTGATGAAGATAACAATCATTCCAGGGACATCTTCAATGATCAAAGGAATGATAGGTAATGCAGGTCATCAAGGAAATGGTCAAATCTTCAAAGAAAGCAAGGAACCCCAGGTATGAACAATTAAATGTTGTTTCTGATAAGATAAAGAAGCGTTACCTTGTATTGGTCCTCTCCTTCAGATTCTTTGGGAATCTGGCTTATTGATTGTAGTGCTTCAAGGCACTTCATCGGATAGATGGGTGCACTCTCTAATTTGGTAGAGATGGAAACAATCGTGGGATTATACTTGGAGTCGATGCCACCTATCCCGAAAAGGGTGTAGGGAATGTTATCCCTCAATTGAATGAGGGTAACTCAATTCATTTCAGAATCTCTTTTATGTACCTGATCGTAAGAAGAACCTGGTGTCCATTTCAGCGATGGAAGTCAAAGGTTTCAGGGTGGCACTCATCGATGGAAAGGTACGTGTTTGAAAATAGAATTTTCAAAGATGTTTTTGTGTTTAGGGTTGTATCAAGTTGCAGGAAGTCCACTGGGGACCATGTCCATTGACACATAGCATTGAAGGTTTGTGACTCAGATGGTGACAGGGATGCCTAAATTCAAAAAGAGCATGAAAGTACATGTCTGAGATGTATCGAAGGAAAATCTTACAAGGGGACCATTCCCCTCATGTAGCAGGTCCATAGGTTTGGAACAACTCGAGGGGTTTGAGATTCATGACTGGGAATCTCATGTATACAGGTGGAAGAAAGCCCTCTATGGCTTGAAGCAAAACACCCCGGGCGTAGTATGAGAGGATTGATAGCTGTCTAATGAAGTTGAGATTCACTAGGAGTGAAACCCATCCAAACCATTACCTGAAGGTCGTGGATGATAGACCTCTCTTACTGGCACCTTATGAGGACGACCTATTTCTGACAGGTGCAAACCCTCTCATTTGCAGAAGTAAGAGGGAGTTGGATTCCAAATGTGGAATGATAAACTGCAAGCCTTTGACTACCTCGAGGATCTTAACTTTCAGAAGTTATATGGTAGTGATGTTGGACCAGATTTGGGAAATGCCTCTGAGTTTCATAAACTCATTCGTGCTGATGTTCTTGGTGAACTTCCGTCCAGACATATGTTTTGCAGTTAGCACAATGAGCTCATATTTGGTTGAGCCTCATTCGGTTAGTGCCAAGAATATTCTGAGATATCTTCAGGGCACAATCTCTCATGGATTGAGATACACTGCCGAAAATATGACACTGCATGATTATTCGAATACTGAGTGGGCAGGTTGTGTGGATGATCACTAGAGCACTTCTTAGTGTTGGTTCTCTTTGGATTCTGCTTCGATATCATGGATGAGAAGGAAGCAGAAGTTGGTTGCTATAAGCACCGTCGAGACTAAATACATAGCTACGAGTATGATCTCGTGTGAAGTTGCATGGTTGCAGAAGCTCTTAAGTGAGCTGTTTGTACACATGATGAATACCACTGTGATTCTCTGTGACAACCAGAGGTGGGATTCAATTATTGAGGAATCAAATATTCGATGATTTCTCCAGCAGATAGACATCAGACACTGCCTTATCTGGGATATGGTAAGTCGATGAGCGAAGAGGCTCCATCGCATTGAGACCGATGTATAGGTCGCAGACATTTTGTCAAAGCCCCGGGGAAAGGTCAAATTTGCGACTTTCCCAAATGACTTGGAGTCATTGAGAGACCTTCTTATAAGGGTCCTGTATGTTGCATGCATTGAGCTCTAGGAGCTCTGGGGGGGCTTGGGGTACTTATTGGAGCAACATACGACCACAGGGCGACTCACCCTCCCCTGGTGGTGCGCTATGGACAGGATGATTAGTTCTCCTGTGGGTCGGGATGATTAGTTCTCCCGTGGCAACTGTGGACATTATGATTCGTTCTCTTGTGGGCCAGGATGATTCGTTCTCCGTGGCGACTGTGGAACAGAATGATTCATTCTCTTGTGGGCCAGGATGATTCGTTCTCCGTGGCGACTGTGGAACAG
>APFE030501375.1:0-15512 GCA_000404065.3 Pinus taeda | reverse complement strand
AGAGAGTAGAGGTCTTGGGTTCAAATCTCCATTTTGTGGGGGCGTTTTTTTTCATTCACGCACTTTGCCGGCGACTTTAACAATTTTTTTTCAAAAAGCCATAACTTCTTCATCCGGAAGCCTTTTTCAGAGCCGTTTTTTTTAAAACAGCCTAATTTTTCGAGATCTATCCATTTGAACACTTACTTTCAGCATCTTCAGCTTCAGTTTTTTTTTTTAAATGGAAAGTCCATGCCAAGTCATTCTTGACAACACTAACTACTTCCAATGGGCATCAGCCTACATGGAAGATTTACTTAGAAGTAAAGGTCTCTACAGAATAGCCACGGGCCAAGAGAAGAAACCAAAAGATGAAGACAAGGTTGATAAATGGGAAAATAGACAAAGATCAAGCACGTGGTTTGATAGGGATGTCTATTTCTCCTGATCTTAGATTCCATATTGCAGAACTTGAAACTCCTCATGAAGCATTGGAACAACTCACTAAATTTTTTGGGATTAAAATTGAAATTAGAGCCCATCAACTTGAAAATGAGTTGCTTACATTGGATCCTAATAATTTTTCTTGCATTGAAGATTTCTTGTCCAAATTCAAGACCCTTAGATATCTCTTGGAAGTTGTTAAGGTTAAGAAAGAAGATAGTAACCTTATTTATTCCATCCTTACTAAGTTGGGACCAGCCTACTCTGTATTTGTTTCCCCCTTCCATTCTACAAGGGAAGCTTTCATTTGTCAAGGAAAAGACTACAAGGCCCTTCCTTTGACTCTTTTTGTGATTCTTTAATAAGAGAACAAGAAAAACTCTTACATCTTGGTCTTCTTAATCTTGTAAACTCTTCCAAGAAAGCGTTAGCCGCCCAGAAGCAACCAAATTTAAAGAATCCTAAGAAGTCATATCCTAAAAAGAATGGTCCTAAACCAAACAAGGGTCCTAAGCAAACTCAGCCTCAAAATGAAAGATCATTTCAGCAAAATGATAAGACCAATAAAAACAAATGGAAGAAGACTGATAGACATTGTAACTTTTGTAATCGAGATGGCCACTTAGAATCTAAATGCTTTAAGAAGATGGAAGCCTTGGAAGCCGCAATGAAGAAACATAACATCCATGTGGAGCATTCTTCTACTTCAACTTCAACTTCATCTTCAGGAATGGCACTTTCTGCATGTCGTTGTCAATCATCTCAGTCTGGTTATGCATTAAATGTATCTTCTTCTTCTCATTCTCATGAGTGGCTCATTGATTCTGGAGCCTCTTATCACATGGCCAAAAACAAAGCCATGTTTTCTTCTTTACATGATTGTAACACCAAAAATATATATGTTGGTGATGATAGATCTCTTAATGTTGTAGGGACTGGAACTGTTCATCTAGACAATGGTCAGTTTAATGATGTATTATGTGTTCCAACCTTATCCAGCAACCTTCTATCTGTATATCAGATAACTCATTCAGGTGAAGGTAAAATTGTTGAATTTTCACCTCATGATGTTGTAATCAAGGATCTAAGAGATCCTAAACAGATTCTAGCTACTGGTATTGCTGATGATTCCACAAGGTTGTATAAGTTTCACAACTTTGGGTCATCAAATCTTCCTTCAGTATTTGTTGCTCATAATGATGAAGTGAGCAAACTTTGGCATGAGCGATTTGGTCACTTAAACTATCGCTCCCTTCAGCATCTATGTAAAGAAAATATGGTGACAGGTCTTCCTATGGTATCTTGCAGAGATGGTGTTTGTTCCGGATGTGTACTCGGAAAACATCATCGGGACAGTTTTGAAAAACGTGCCTCTTGGCACGCCTCGGCCCTTTTACAGCTTGTGCACAGTGATTTATGGGTCCACTTCCTGTTGCTTCATTCTCTGGCTGCAAGTATTTCTTAACTTTCATTGATGATTTCTCCAGACGCACTTGGGTATACTTCTTAAAACTCAAGAGCGAAGTATTTAACACATTTTTGGCCTTCAAAGCCTTTGTTGAAAAACAATCTGGACACCAAATTCTTAAGCTAAGAACTGATAATGGTGGAGAATATGTTAAAAACACATTCATCAACTTTTTCACCGAAAATGGAATTCAAAATGCAACATACTGTTCCATACACTCCACAACAAAATGTTGTAGCTGAAAGGAAAAATCGCACCTTAAAGGAAATGGCTAATTGTATGCTGCAATCTAAAGGACTCAGTCTTAGTTTTTGGGCCGAAGCAATTAATTGTGCAAATTATATAATAAATCGCACTCCTACTAAGGTTCTAAAGAATATCACTCCAGAAGAAGCCTGGAGTTCCATTAAACCAGATGTAAGTCACTTTCGTATTTTTGGAAGTGAAGCATGGGCCCATATTCCAGATGAAAAGCATAAAGCTTTAGAACCTGAGAGTGAGAAATGTACTTTTGTTGGATATTCTGAAGATGTAAAAGGTTATAGACTTATTCCATTTAAGTCCAAAAATGTTATCATTAGAAGAGATGTAAAATTTGATGAAATAAATCGGCCTGCGAGCCTAGTCCGGCGGATGTGCCACCTCTTCCTATCTCTTCTACTTTTGAAAACATTTCTTCTTCAGATGATGAAAGTGAGGAAGATAATCCTCCACCAACTTACCCTGTAAATTCCTACAATTTCTTTGCTATTTTGAGTGTGTTTCTTCACTTGCCTTGAGCAAGTCGAGGTGCCATCTTTCTGATCACCTCCTGTACTCATTCCATTACTAAATATAATAAAATGGCTTAGCTGCATTTCTTGAGTATCTGTTTATATTTCATGTATACATTATTGCTTGTTGTACTACTATTATTATATCTTTGTGAGTTTCTCGGCTACTATACCACTTGTGCGTTTTTCTGGTTGGGGTTTTGCTGGGGTTTGAGGAATATTCCTGGAAAGGGATATTTCAGATAACAAAGTGGACACTTCATAATGGCATACCCTTTTGTAGCGGGCTTTGGCATGTACTAGTGTTTCCAAGCTCCAAAGAGGGTTAGCCAAGTACCTTATTAGGTGGTTTTATCCCTTAAAGGGGTAGTATGTCCAAGGTACTTCCCACTAATCGGGGTGGAAAGTGACAAATAAGTGGAATGGAATAGGGAATGAGAGGGGCAATCCTAGGCCACATAGTGGGGCATAGGGGTAGCTAGATAAGGGGAAGCCCACACCTGGGTATGAAATGTGTAGGAGGGAGCAATCGTGGTAAATGAGGTGCTCCAACCTTGATTTTTCCACCCTTCTTTATATGCCTTTTGCCTTTTTTGAATTTCTTTAATTAACTACTCGGGGCTCAAAAGACAAGAGCATGATATGTAAGATATATCAGTGATTACCCCCTTTTAGGTAGGGTGGTTCATTGCCCTCCAGGGGTTGGGACAATCATGGGTTCCTAAATGATAAAGGAGGCTCATCTAAGGCCTATGGAATCGGGGTGATGGCCATGGATTGGGGTAGAGCTCATGCCTTGGCTTTTGTCCACATGTTGATTATTTTGTCCCAACCGTCTTTTGCATTTTGTGGTACACTTTCCTATTAAATGTGGCCAATTATGCTTTTCACCTTTTCTTTTAATTGCTTCAACCTTCGGGGCATCATTCTAGGTCTGACCCAAGGTGGGGGCAAGGGGATAGGGAGGCTGGCCCTGTGTGGACCCAAAATGGAAATGTGGACCCAGGTGGGTGAGAAGATGAATGGGGGTATAATGAGTGGAAATGGAGTAATATATGCATATAAAGGAGTGGGACCATGCACCCAAAGTCAGGTATTCCCAAGTAGTACCACCCTAGAAGAAAATGGTCAATAAAGGAGATCCCACGGGACTAAGATCCAAGGGTAACAACCAAAAGAGATCAAGGGGACAAGAGCCCAAACTAAGTCCACTCTTTTCGCTAAATCCCTCCATCAATCCATACCTAGAAGTATCCATGAGAAGTAAACCCAATACTCAATTACTAAATGACAAGACATACCTTTAGATTCGGGAGGCCCACCTTCAAACATACGATCAAAATAGGTGGGTGAGGGACACTCTGATTGAACTTCAAGAAGTTGTGAAGAGATATTGTTGAACTTGACTTGGAAACCGACAATTGATTGAAGCATTGATATTCCGTTTTGAACATCCATCCGTATATATACATGATGTGCATAGAACCTGAGTCGATTCATGATTGAGTTGCTTCATTCACATTGAATTGTTGCCTAGCATCCTTAAAATTACTTGCATGGGACGATCCTCTTGTGATATGTGATTACTTGAGTGTACTGATGATGATTAGATCGTTGTTAATGAGATAAGCACATTTGGATGCTGCCTTAGCTGAGATCTGTCATGATATCTTGGATGAGAGGTCCATAGCATGATCGATATTAAGTATGATGTTGCGACCATGACTAGCCATGTGGCAGGATGAAGAAGCTCCTTGGAGAGTCGTCTGAGCAAGATCTGGATATGACATGGATACCTTATGATGACAAAAAGGTGGGAACCAATTGATAGAGTATCCCGCATATAGCTATGACTGAGATACCTTCATATATTGAGACAATGCTGCTATACAAGACGAGCTCAAGCTTGTGGTTGGCACCTCCTTGAGAGGGAGGATGACTACGATATCCTTTTTGTGATATATATGATTGTTTATGTTCTAATATGATATTTGATTTGATGTCCTGTATGAACCGAAGACAACTGCTATTGAGACAAGATGATTACCAAATATGAGCTCGATGATATGTTTCTGATCTACAGAGAGGAGGACTGATCGAGAACACTGAGCCAACTCTTCCTCCCCTGTCTGAGCTCCTAGGGTGTATGGATTTGAGATAGAGGGCTCCTAGGGTTGAGGGAGCTCTAGACAATAGGGTATCACCTCTATTTGTTACCCATACAGTTGGAGTAGTAGCTCAACCTATCTTCATCTTTGCAGAGTATACCCGAGTTGGCATCATACCCACAAGCAGGGCTTGTTGGGATTGTCCCTCCCTGTCTGGCCAACGGGTTGAGGAGACTTGGAGGGATGTGATCCTTACCTCTTGGTAAGTCAAGTATTTCGACCAAGCTCGGATTATGATGCGAGTGTTCTACCACATGACTCTTGAGGGTCATTGTTGGGAAGATAAATAGGCAATAGGATGGGTTGAGTAGTAGCTCCCGCAATCACTTATTGCTCGATATGGGGTTGTAGTAGTAGCTCCCTCATGAGATTCTGGGTTGAGTAGTAGATCCGTGATGTGGTTCTAGGTTGACATGTACTCCTTGGTGATATGCTTTCCGATGATGATGCAGGTAGTAGATCTGACTCCCCGCCGATATTTCCGGATAGTAGCCCCCTGACAGAAATTTGGTGCAGTAGCCATTGATAGAGATTTTAGGTAGTAGCCCGATGAATAGAGGGTGGTAGCTTAGGCTCCCCTCGGATGACAATTTCTTCTTCTAGATTCGAGAATTTTCAGTGTATGAGCAGGAACAATCAAGAGATAAGCAGGAATGAGCAAGATATGAATTGATGATTAGTGATGATACGAGATGGCGAGATACTTGAGATTGGATATGATTTGATGACAGGATACACATGACATGATGCAGGTGGAATTCTCCCTAATTGAGAGGGAGTGTCAAAAATATGCAACTGCGGTCAAATTCCACTTTGGACAATTGACCTGATGGAGATATTGATTGCATTGAATTCCTCTTTTCGAGAGGACCAAAATCAACCTAAATATCACTTGAATCGGATAAGGCAAGTGTACTTATAAAGAAAAGCTCGCATGTGCATATTTGATAAGGTTGGCCCAAAAGCAAAGTGGACCACCTTGAAAGGCTATAAATACAAGTTCCCTCTACCTCATTTAGACACAATGATGAGATTCTTTTCTATCTTGTTTTTGGCTCGCACAGGTCTGAGGCTTGTCCATGGAGGATCAGGTTTGCTCTGAGGTGAAATTGTAGGGTCCAAAGGTCGCATCTCTGATTTAGGGTTTTGGGCCAGAGTCGCAGGCACATAACAGGAAGGATTCAACTGAAGTCGTGTGCACAAAAGCTCATCCGTGTGACTGGAACCTTCCAGTCTCATGAACAACTCTCCATCCATGCGATTGGGGGTTTAGCGTTTCTGCAATGCAGATCCGACCCCAATCGCTTGCATGCAAGGCTTAAGGGAGCGACTAGGAAAGCTATAGTCACTCGCATGACACCTCCTTCGTGTGACCGGGATCTAAAAGATGAAATTTCAGTCTTCCAAAGATTTCGCTCAGTGACCGCAGAGTTTGACAGTTGACTGCAGATTGTGACAGTTCATTACAGTGTTTAGAATTAGAGTTTTGAGCATATACATTGTTGAGTTCATTTCATGGATGTTGTAGTTGTTTTGCTAGTTAGTTGCATAGATGAAGATATGGATCATTGTACTATCTTTTGCTAAATTATTTGATGACAATCAAAGAAGAAGAATTTGCAAGGGTTTTCTCCATACTGAGTTTTGCCCTAGTCTCCGACCAATCCTAGTGTCTCTATGTGTGAATGCTTTTCTTCTATTGTTCCTTTATTTTCTGCTGCGTTGATGATGATGAATTTTGTTCTTTATACATAGTTGCGTATGATGATGAATAATGATGTAAATCTGAATAATGTTATGATGTTTTGCAATGAACTTAATGTATTAATGAAGAAATGCAATTATCAAAGCAAAGAACAATGTAGCCCTATGAAAAATTAACAATATTTATTAGAATTAATAGAATGACTCAGAGTTTTTCCCCATATTTTCGTACTCAAATGTGTTTGGTTGTGCACTTCTGAATTTAGTAGCTATAGCTAGTTCATTGCTTCTGTTATCTATGGTATTTTTTCATTTGGAATACTACAGTGGTATCAAAGCCATGATCTTGGCTAGCTGTGGGGTAGCCAACTAGATCATGGGAGATTTGGGCATGTATGCACAATGATAGGTTAAACCATAGACAACCCATGACTTAGGGAAGATTCAATGTGCAGGAATTCTGGGGTGGAATCCGTTGGAACGATGAGAGGTTGGGCCAGTTGAGGAAGGTGATAGACCAAATGCATCCTCATCCTTATAACAGAGACACTAGAGGTACATAGGTGGTGGGGGCACAACCATCTACACCATATGGGGAGAGTCGACAAAAACCATGGCTTCAGGTTTCCTCAAAAGGAGCAGACAGGACAAGGATCATTAGAGGGTGAGACTAGGGGGCGTTATTGTTGGTGGAGAATTGGCTTTAGATATCAAGAGCGTGAGGAGGAGGTTAAGCATGAGGTTGAGGGAATGCAAGGTTGTGATGAGCACGTAGATATACCCAACATGACATAGGAGTCACCCTTGTTGGAGATTCCTTTGATGGCTCGAGTTGACACCTTGGGGGAGAGAGTATAGTACATACCCATAGGGCCATCCATTGATGAGGCGCCAGGAGACACAGAGGTGTCCATCATTGACGAGGTGCCAAGAGGTTGTTGAGGTATCCATTGATGAGGCGTTCGAGGTTGTGTCCGAGTTTTTAGGTGATAGCAGTGCATATCAGATTGGTGAGGTGCCTGGAGACATATCAACCTTTTATGAGGAGTCGATAGGTATAGAGGCATCCAGATCTGTGACAGAGTTTCGAGACGGTAGCTACCGATCGCTGATTATTGAGGATGTTATGCATGATGAGCTATCTGAGGGGCAGTTAGTGGCTCATGTTGAGCCCATGGTGGAGGAGGATGAGCAATCATCTTTGAAGTCAACCATCAATGAGGAGCAGTTAGGTGCATTGGCAGCCAACATAGTTGTTGTGCTTTCAGATGGCAGTCCTCTTCAGGCATACATCGATGGGGCTTGTAGCATTATTGGGCCACCTCCTCGTGCATGTGAGAGAGAGGCCGCGTTACCTAGGCAGATTACATGGATTGGCCAGAGTAGCGAGATGAGGCAACATGAGTTGCACAGGGTGTATCATTTGCAAGATGTTGGACTTGTTCCATGTATGGTTATTCATGCATTCGATCCCTCTCTCGGGGTTGGATGGTGAGAGATATTGAGTTGGTATCCGGTGGAGTTGGCTAGGAGGTTAGATGCATCCATGGCCCTAGGTCAACAAAGGCTATGGATTACCAAAGGGACTCGAGGGCCAGACTGTTAGTGAGATCCAGGTGGGATTCAACATCACATCGTGGAGTTGATAGGTGATGGTAGTAGCTGCATGATGGCCTCGGTGGTTGGGCGCACACATCTTTTCATATCCCCTTCAAAGTTCTTGACAACACTAGTGACAAGATAGATTGATAGGGGAGCAAACAAAGTTCATGAGTTGTTATGGCATGTTGGTTACACATGGGGTCACCGGATGATTAGCATTCTTTGGCAGGATCTGGTTGGAGTAGGTGGCATGGGTAGGCCACCGGACTAGGTAGTGTATGGAGACGATGTTCTCCCATTGAGGTATTGGGCACAAGAGTCACCGAGGATCGACACAGAGTTATCTCCTCTAGCAGGTGGGGAGTTAGGCCACTGAGGTCTACCAAGATGAATGAGGAGATATGATGCATGTCATGGTGGGCTCACTAGTAGAGTGGCAGATACTGTGGCACATGCGGGATACCGTATGTTACAGGGTGGTACACTAATAAGCAGTGGTACACAGGACTGCACAAAGTTATTTCATAGGGTCTTGTGTCATGTAGAGGGATGCAGACTGATGTGTAAAGGCCCAATTTTAAGCCGTAGCATCCAATGGTGTGCAGGATTGTGGAGCGAGGAGTAGTGGCCTATAGAGGAGCATGGAGATGCATGGTGGTGTTCCGTAGCATGTCAGCTTACATTGTGGTGTAGGAGTGATTCGCATCGCATTGAGTACGCATGGGGAGTGTCAGGTATAGTGACATAGGCAGGACACGAGATGATACAGGATGGGACAGTAGTAGCAGGGGGTATCGAACAGTGTATAGGGTGTGTTGAGGAGTACAGGGATGCTCGGTGGTATGCGGAGGCGTATTGTGCTGCACAACATGTCTTGGAGTGTTGCCTCCATGGAGACTTATGGATAGGGACATGGGGCATACCTTTGGGTGTAGTTCACCCAGGATCGACAGGGACGCAGATGAGGGATTCTTGATGGTATCCATGGGGACTCACATGCCTATCCCTCTTCTACATCACTTATAGGCACAAATAATTTGGTTGTTGTCCTTTGACACTCTGGGCACAAGCAGTAGGGGACGGGGAGCTCACCCAAGATATTTGGATGACAACATGTCTTGGAGTGTTGCCTCCATGGAGACTTATGGATAGAGACATGGGGCATACCTTTGGGTGTAGTTCACCCAGGATCGACAGGGACGCAGATGAGGGATTCTTGATGGTATCCATGGGGACTCACATGCTTATCCCTCTTCTACATCACTTATAGGCACAAATAATTTGGTTGTTGTCCTTTGACACTCTGGGCACAAGCAGTAGGGGACGGGGAGCTCACCCAAGATATTTGGATGACACTCAGCACACTAGGGGAGAGGCTTCTCAACGGTGGCATTGGGTCGGTGCATGAGTTGACAGCCACAGGTAGGGGGATGAGGTGATCATCTGCAGGGGTGGTATATCATTCATCATTGAGCCTATGTCTAGGGAGCTGGTCATGAGTGAGACGTGTGTCACTCTTTCCATAGGGCATGTCGGGACCATGCATGAGCAAAGGATACCGTGTACGAGTGAGACAGTGTCCCAGTATGTGTCATGGCTCCAGACATTGTATTGGCACATTATTGAGATGGCAGATGGTAGACTCAGTGGTGATGGTTGGCATGAGTAGGATGGATCCACATACACTCAGTCAATTTTGAGTATTAGCTACCCATCTATTGGTCACATTCAGGGGATAACTATTTGGCACATATGGATTCTAGCTGTCATCAGTACTACGCAATGGTAGGCATAGGGCAGTTTAGCATACGTCAAATTGGTTCATGCTACAGGGGCCTATATATTGATTGCATGCAGGGACTAGGGACAAGGCACATATGGATTCCAACAGTTGTTAGAGCTATGCCGCAGCAGGTTGGGCTAGGGGATCCAGGGATTCATTTGGTTGATAGGCCACTCCTTTTCGTGAGGAGCAGGATCATAGCAGAGGGTGATCTAGCTCACTTTGGGGTTGACACATGGGGGATCATTGAGGTCTCCATTGTTTGGAAAGGCAGGCTTTTCTAGTTGTAGCCTGGGATTAGAATTAACGATGGATGGGTAGATATTGACATCAGAGAGATACCTGGGTAGGATGAGCTTGGCCTTCAATGATATTTCACCACCAAGTTTTAGGGAAGGAGCATTCAATGTGCACATGATGCGCAACTTATTAGAGTTGGAGTGGCGAAGCGACAACATGGTGGCGCTTTCCTGAGACGAGCTTGGAACTCAGGCATCGTAGTACTAGACAACTCAACGACCTTTAGGGGTGATCTGGCTGCTACAGGGGGGGATCATCCAAATTTTCCATTAGGCTTTTATGACTCGCTGATGGCATGGGGGACTTCATCAACGTGGTAGTTTGGTAACTAAGAGGATATCAGGGGAAGGGAGAGACTTCCTCCCCACAGGGGTCAGGGTGTATCACTAGGAGTTTACTCTTGGAGTGCATCAGGTGGACTACTCGGTAGGGCCGCTTCATGGGGAGCTGGACAGAGTCCTGCATTATCACGTTGCTCTACTTATTGAGAGTATGTAGAGGGCTTCTTGAGCTTATACATGGTTGGATAGAATGTGGAGTAAGGGGTGCATCACGTTGATTAGGATGTCTTGGGATCCTGGTATCGAGGGATTCCTTAATGATAGGATAGTGCATAGGACAGGGATGACTCAGTCACACATTTGGGATCATGGTATTGTTTTCAGTGACCATTTAGGCCAGTAGATAATGGAGGCACTTGTATAGGCATTGCTCGAGGACAAGCAATTTTTTGCAGGGAGGACTGTAATATCCCCAATTTTGTGAGCATGGAAATTTTGCCCAATTTTGGTAATATTAATAAAAGGGGCGAATATTATTTTGGAGAAAGGTGACAAGTATTATTTTATTGGAGATTAATGACAAATTATTAATCTATTAAAATGAAGGAAAAAGTCACTTAGTGGAAAATGGCCCCCACCAATAAGATGATAATTAAAAGGGGAGTCTAGAAGCATGGGGAGAAATTATAAAAGGAAGGACTCATTTGTTGATCATCTTTTGACTATTACACTTCACATTACATCTTCTCATGGAGTTGTTTAGCACAGGAGTTCCAAGCAGAATTCCACCCTCATTTCGGAGAACTTAGAGTGTTTCCCTAGTGAGGCAAATTTGGGGAGCTCAATTCAGAGTTTCCATTGGGCATATTTGTAGGTTATTACAGCTAGTGTGTGTTCCTCTAGGGCCTAGAAGTGGTTCGAATTACTTGCGGGGAGATCAGTTACAGAGGAGCAGAACATTGGAGGATTTGCAGGTGTTTTCCATTATTTTATCTGGAGATTTTGTGGTGATTAGTAGGGCTGAGTTTGAGGGAATTTTTGGGGCCAAAATTTTACATTTCTGGAAGTGCACAACAGTCTCCAGACAAGCTTGCATAGGGGCTAGAGGAATAGAGCTTGAGGAGAGATAAGGGCCTAAGATTGGAGGTATACCTCAAGGGAGAATTTAGTTAGCGCTGAGAGAGATTTCCAGTGGTGTATTTGGTCTTAATTCAACAATATCAAAATTGTGGGGTGTTTTCTAGCGAAATTGGTCAATTTGCACTTGTTGGGGGTCACTGGGGATTGGTGGATTCAGTCCAAACCCTTTCTCGGTTTTTGTGGGTTTGGTGAGAGGAGGCTAGGATTGATTTTACAAAATTTTCTGAACACTTCTGAGGGCAGAATTCCTAGTTCCATTCAGTAGCCAGCAACAAAAATTATTGGAGGGCGCAATTTACATCAGGACCATTTCCACCACTTGGGTCCATGAGATATTTCTTGGTTTTGTTGGAGCTGGTGTGGAGAGGCTACATTTAATTTTGCAGAATTTTTGGAGTAGATTTGAGGGTCGAAATCCCAGTTCACCTACAATAGTGGTGGCAGTAATTTTCTAGGTTAGCGCAAAGGTTTTTGGTGGAATCATTCGAGCACTTGGGCATCATAATTCCAACTTGGGTTTTACCTAGCTTGCTGTAGCAAGCGCAGGTTTCTCTGATCTCAGTTATCGTACTCATATTTATTAGAATTAATAGAATGACTTAGAGTTTTTGCCCACATTTTTGTATTCAAATGTGTATGGTTGTGCATTTCTGAATTTAGTTGCTATAGCTAGTTCATTGCTTTTGTTATCTATGGTATTTTTCCATTTGGAATACTACACCTTCGCAAAAACAAAATTTTGCCCTGTAATTTGCAGAATAAACCCAACAACTTCACACATGTGGATAAGGACAAGAAAAAATTCAAATTTTCTTTCTTCCTTGGATTCTTCTCTCGCTTCCTTGGCCATCACACTTCTTCTTCTTTCCTGTCCAGAGATCAATCATGTGAGTGAGTGAGCAAATGAGGACGAAGTCTCTTCCTTTTATAGCCATCTAGGAGGTCGAATTGGGCCTCTTTAAGGCTGACTTCACGAGGCAGGGCTGACCTGGTTTTGTGGGACATAATGACTCTTTTTGACTCAAAAATAATAATTTTCTTTTGTTACAAAATAGTCCAAATGGGACTTTGACACATGATAAATTTTCTTCTTGACTCAATAAATCTTAGAGGCATGAAGAACATGCTTTGACTAGAAAAATAATTTTCTTTTTCTTCTTCTTGCTTTTTACAAGAAATACATACTGATACAATTACAAAGATAATTACGAAGACCAAACCTAGTTACAATTTTCAACACTCCCTCTTAACTAGGGAGGTATTCATAATTACACAACGGGATACAAGGATACTCAAATTGAAATATTCTCATAATAGGAGTTAGGATTGATAAGCGATCATCAAGCATCAACATCATAACCAACATTGTCAAATTACAATATATCAAGGCCTTAACTAACAAGCTCTAACTCTCCACTAGATTAGAGCACAATGTTGGGAAGCATAGATTTGGACGCCACCACAACCGCCTCTCAAGGCACACACCCCATCTGGATGTTCACCATGGATGTCCTTACATGACTATTCTTATCTTGGATTCCCAATCCTCAAAGAATATTGGTCCTCTTCGACTACTCTTATCTTGGATGCCCTACCTCGTTCTCAAAGAGTGTCGGTCCACTAGACTACTTGTATCCTGGATTCCCAATCCTCAAGAAGTATTAGTCCTAAATGCTTATCAATCCTCCATTCTCCCTACCAATGCCTTCACTAGACTTTCGACTGTTAGTCTTGGCCTAGTGCATGACACATGGAGAATATGGTGTCCCTCATCACTCCCTTTCAACTAGAGAGGAGATATCAACTAGTCCAAGTTTGTTTCTCAAATACTCAAGCTTCTTATTTGGAAGACTTTGTCAATATGTCAACTACCTGTTCGTTTGTTGAGATGTACTATAGCTTCACAACCCCATCTTGTACCAAGCTTTTAATATAGTGATAATTATTATTGATATGATTTTTTCTAACATGACAAATTGGGTCCTCTGTCAATCTTATACAACTTTGGTTATCTCAATGTATAATGGTAGGGTCCAAAGGCCCTTCGAACAAATCTAATAGCGGATTTCTAAGCCAAACAACTTCTTTACCAACTTCACTTGTTGCAATATATTCGGCTTTAACACTACTCAAGGCGACTGAACCTTGTTTCCCGCTCATCCATGAAATCATGGAATATCCAAGCTAAAACATCCACTAGTAGTGCTCTTTCCATCTGCATTATTGCCTCCCCAATTTGAATCTATGTAGCCCAACACCTGTATCTCATTACTAGCATATCTTAAACGGTGATGTATAGTTCCACGAAGATATCTCAAAACGTGTTTAGCTACCATCCAATGATCATGTCTCTATCTAAAATTGACTAAGAACACTTACTGCAAAACATATGTCGGGCCGGGTATTCACAAGGTACATCAAATATCCAATGAATTGCCGGTAGGATGTTGGATCAACAAGGCTTGAATCTGAACTCCTTAACTTCTTCAAATTTGTGATTATTGGAGTTGTCACCGATTTATTGTCCATGATGCCAAACTTCTGCAAAATCTTGATCGCATATTTCCCTTGACCAAGTTAGATTTCACCAAGTTTCTTACATACTTCTAATCCCAAGTAGTAATGCATGAGCCCAAGATCCTTCATATCAAGTTCGGTTGCCAACTGCTTCTTGCATTCTTGAATACAAAGCTCTACACCTATTATTAGTAAGTCATCCACATATAGTAGTATGATCACAAGTTCATTCTTGACCACCTTGATGTAGAGATTAGGATCTACAGAACTTTTAACAAAAACAGGTTTTAGTAGATATGCATCCATCTTGGCATACCAAGCTCTAAGTGCTTGCTTCAAGCTATATAGAGCCATCTTCAACTTGGAAACTTGTTTTTCCTTATCATGGAATTCAAATCCCTGGGGCAGCTCAATGTAAACTTCCTCATCAATTATCCCATTTAGAAAGGTTGTCTTCACATCCATTTGATCAATGTTCCATCTCAAAGTAGCTGTCAGAGAGATAAGTGATCTAATGGTTGTATATCTAGCTGTTGGAGAAAAGTTTCTTCATAATTGATTCCTTCCTTTTGAGAAAATCTTCTTGCCACAAGCCTTGCCTTATACTTGTCAATACTTCCATCAACTTCATGTTTGATCTTGTATGTCCATTTGGAAATGACAACAAATTTGTCTCTAGGTCTAGTAACAATTTCCCAAGCATCATTCTTCATTATAGACTGGTATTCTTCTTGCATTACATTCTTCCTTTCTTGATGTTCGACTGCCTTCTGATAAGTAGTAGGTTCTGCTTCAATAAGTTTAGTTATGTAGGTTGCATAACCTAAATATCTTTTAGGCTTCTTGCTTTCTTTTGAAGTTCTCTTTGTTGCTACATGTCCTTTTGCGTTATGTAAAGTTGACCTCAACAAAGATGGCCTCTTGCGAGTTTCTAGAATGATGACTTGTTGCGCGGGTTCACTTGTTCCTTCATTTTCTTCATGATTGGATGTAGGTTCTTGTGTATTATCATGCCTTGAGACTTGTTCAAATGTAGGTTCTTCTTCCTCATTAGAATCAATGGGGATGTCCTTGGACTTCTTGTATGCAATGCTTTCATTAAAGATAACATCTCTGCGTACCTCAAATCTTCGATTTTCCTTGATTTAAACTCTTTAAGCTTTTGATGAAGTGTTATATCCAACAAAGATGCCTCTTATATACGAGACATCCAAATATTTGGAGATGATCAACGCTTGGCTTCTTTCGTGTGAATGCTTCTTTTAGGTCATGTCATTAAAAATCTTATGGGGGCTTCGATTTTGTATATATACTGCTGTTACATATGCTTTTCTCCATAAGAACTTGGGAAGG